>OY757015.1:7076574-7293737 GCA_963580285.1 Lucinisca nassula | reverse complement strand
GACAACCAGTGACAATCACTTCAAAAACAGGTTGTGTGATCAGTGTCATCACTGTTTGCATAAAACTCGAGAGTTTCAACGAACATGAGAAGTGCATTATTAAACAAGAGGCTCATGGGCCACTACACTCACTAGAGGTCATGTGGTTTACACCGTATACAGGCATGGTGCCCATCTTGGTCATGTGACAACAATCCTAGGAATACATTTTCACTGCCTCATCCCATAGAGGCTTTTCATGTAATTTGGTTTTAATCAGCGTAGCAGCTTTTGTGCAGAAGAAGATAAAAATACTGAATCTGAGACATCCAAGACAAAGGTTAGTAATTACCTTGACCTTTGGAATTGATCAACTTCCTTTCAGCTGATTGTAAATAATATTTCTGATGCGACAGGCTACCATGCAATCAATAAAATCCACTGTTCCCCCTTCCCATAGAGGCTTTTCATGTAATTTGGTTTCAATCAACCCTGCAGTTTAAGTAAAGAAGAAGATAAAAAGTACTGAATTCCGAGCCATCCAGGAAAAAGGTCCGTAAATGACCTTGATCTTTGGAATTGATAAACTTCCATAAAGCTGATTGCAAATATCATTTCTGATTCCACTAGCTAGCATGCAATCAGAAAAATCCACTATTTTGCCCTTTTTTCTATACAAATGTCTAAGTGACCAAATATAACCTTTACGTAAAATAGGTCAAGGTCAACCAAAGGTTATCATTTGAACAAACTTAGTAGGGCCCGAGTATCTGATGCTGCATACCAAGCTTCAAGGTCATCGGTCATTCGGTTCTTGAGAAGAAGATTTTAAAAGGTTTTTACCATATATGGTGTTGGTCATGTCCTCGCGAACAAACATTGTCCCCCCCCCCCCCCCCCACCAATCCAATACATCCTCCACGTGTAATTTGGTTGCAATTGGCAATACAGTTTCAGAGGAGATGTCGTTTGAAAATGTTTCGACGCAGACGCAGACACAGACGCAGACGACGACGACGGACGACCGAGCACTGCCTATACTATAATCTCCCCGGAGCCTTTGGCCTTGGTGAGCTACACGCATTACATCGTGAAAACCCGCTAAAGGGTTTGTAGTGAAATAGTCGGGAACGATAAGATCAGCCCGCTCAGGTAAAAAGGGTGACTTTCGCAAAGCCGACCAGAAAAGGCCCAGGCAAAACTAAAAAAAAGTCTCGCTACAGCCTTTGCTGCTCGTGGCCATGAAGAGACTGAGACCTTGAGGTAGCTTCCTGATCGTTTCTCTTTTTAATTTTCTCATCTATATAGTCCGGGATTTGAGACCAGATTTCGAAAAATTTAATGCACCCAAAATTCTCACGCTTTATTTGTGCCGTTTCGTTGAGATAGGAGCCTAACCTATATAACATGTGATTATTTAGCAAATCTGGTGGGGAAAAGGGGTTGAAAATCGCAGAGCTGAAACCGACCCGCACACGAGTACTGGTAAACTGCTCTAAGCCTGCCCAGGCAAAGCGGTGCGCACGAGTCGGACCGTCCATGCTTATAAGCCAGGTTTGTTTCACTGGGCGGCAGGGCTTGAGATGTCATTTCATCTCAAAGTCGGGTAAAAGTCCCACAATATTGGAAGCAACGTCTCCAAAATGACCTTTACAGTGTTGTCAAACAAACAAACAAATCCTGGGAATCTTTTTTTTTTATTACACGGTGTTGTCATTAAGACCACTTTACATCACGATAAAAAGTCCGTGAAACGATTCCCCCCCACCTAAACCCCACTTTATAAAGAGAAAATTGGGTTTACGGGGGTATACATTTTCTGCCTTATTTTTTGCTCAAAATCATAGATTGTGGGTACTCGTTAGAACCGCCTCTTTGAAAGCAACATCTCCGAGAATACAGAAAGCAGAAATAATATAGATGTTATCAGTTTTACCTAATATTTATCTGTTTCTGACATGTTGGACGCCATTATTTCTTACGATGCAAATGTGTAAATTACCTGATTAAAATATACGGAGCCCTGGAAGGGACATGCAGTTTATTTTAATAGGTTGTGTAAACAATATATGTTGTGCGCTTTAGATATTATCTTGTGTGAACACCAAAATATCTTGAAAGCACAAGTTATTATCTTGTGTGGACACAACTTAATATCTTGTGCGCACAAGATATTCAGTCTTGTTTGTACAACATAGATCTTGTGCAGATTTGGGGATAAAACCTCGGATGAGTTCGAAAACCGGCCAAGTCGGCCCATTTATCATAGAGTTACGTCCCTTTGATTGCCGAAAATGTCGATTTTTAGCTCACCTGAGCCTTTAGGCTCATAGGTGAGCTTATAGTATAGCCATGGTCCGTCGTCCGTCCGTACGTCCGTCGTCCGTCCGTCCGTCCGTCCACCATTTTCAAAGATCTTCTTCTCCTATACTGCAGGGCCAATCAAAGCCAAATTTCATATGGAGCCTCAATGGGATGGGGGAACGAAAGTTTGTTCGCGGGGTCTGGATCACATGACCAAGATGGCCGCCATGCCCATATATGGTAAAAAACCTTCAAAAATCTTCTTCTCCAGTACCATAAGGCCAGTGGCCTTGAAACTTGGCATGTAGCATATGGTACTCGGGCCCATCATGGTTTGTACAAATGGTGACCCTGGGTTGACCTTGACCTATTTTACAGCAATGTCAAATTTGTCGACTTAGGCTTTTGCATGGGGCAAAGAGAAAATAATTGATTTATAGGAAACCATTGAAGACAGTGTCAACAAAATTTGTAGATCAGGTAAAGTAACTGAATACATGAATGTATATGGATCAGAAAGGTCCAGGTCATTCATTGGCCTTGTTCGCGGGTCTGGATCACATGACCAAGATGGCCGCCATGCCCATATATGGTAAAAAGCCTTCAAAAATCTTCTTCTCCAGAACCATAAGGCCAGTGGCTTTGAAACTTGGCATGTAGCATATGGTACTCGGGCCCATTATGGTTTGTACAAATGGTGACCCTGGGTTGACCTTGACCAATTTTACAGCAATGTCAAATTTTCCGACTTAGGCTTTTGCATGGGGCAAAGTGAAAATAATGGATTTATAGGAAACCATTGAAGACAGTGTCAACAAAATTTGTAGATCAGGTAAAGTAATTGAATACATGAAGATCTAAGGGTCAGAAAGGTCAAGGTCATTCATTGGCCTTAGACCAAGGTCATTCAGGATCCATATTTCAAACATATTTTTCTCCAAAACTGCTGAGCCATTTTAAGTAAAATTTAATAAGGAGCCTTTGTGAGTTGAACAAATGAAAAAATGCCAATACGGTCTAGATCACATGACCAAAATGGCCGTCACGCCCATATATGGTAAAAAGCCTTAAAATTCTTCTCCTCCAGAACCGTAAGGCCAATGGCCTTGAAACTTGGCATGTAGCATATGGTACTCAGGCCCATCATAGTTTGTACAAATGGTGACCCTGAGTTGACCTTGACCTATTTTACAGCAATGTCAAATTTGCCGACTTAGGCTTTTGCATGGGAAAAAGTGAAAATAATGGATTTTTAGGAAACCATTGAAGACACTGTCACCAAAATTGGTAGATAAGGTAAAGTAGCTGAATACATGAAGATCTATGTGTAAGAAAGGTCAAGGTCATTAATTGACCTTAGACCAAGGTCACGCAGGTTCCATATTTCAAACATTTTTTCTCAGAAACTACTGAGCCAATTGAACTGAAATTCAATATGGAGCCTTTGGGAGTTGAACAAATGAAAAGCTGCCAATATGGTCTAGATCACATGACCAAGATGGCCACCACGCCCATATATGGTAAAAACACTTCGAAATTCTTCTTCTCAAGAACCGTAAGGCCAATGGCTTTGAAACTTGGCATGTAGCATATGGTACTCGGGACTATCATAGTTTGTTTAAATGGTGACCCTGGGTTGAACTTGACCTATTTTACAGTAAGGTCAAATATGCTGACTTAGGCTTTTGCATAGGAAAAAGTGAAAATAATGGATTTTTAGCTCACCTGAGCCTTTAGGCTCATAGGTGAGCTTATAGTATAGCCATGGTCCGTCGTCCGTCCGTCCGTCCGTCGTCCGTCCGTCCGTCCACCATTTTCAAAGATCTTCTTCTCCTATACTGCAGGGCCGATCAAAGCCAAATTTCATATGGAGCCTCAGTGGGATGGGGGAACGAAAGTTTGTTCGCGGGGTCTGGATCACATGACCAAGATGGCCGCCATGCCCATATATGGTAAAAAGCCTTCAAAAATCTTCTTCTCCAGAACCATAAGGCCAGTGGCCTTGAAACTTGGCATGTAGCATATGGTACTCAGGCCCATCATGGTTTGTACAAATGGTGACCCTGGGTTGACCTTGACCTATTTTACAGCAATGTCAAATTTGCCGACTTAGGCTTTTGCATGGGGCAAAGTGAAAATTATGGATTTATAGGAAACCATTGAAGACAGTGTCACCAAAATTTGTAGATCAGGTAAAGTAACTGAATACATGAAGATCTATGGGTGATAAAGGTCAAGGTCATTCATTGGCCTTAGACCCAAGATGGCCGCCATGCCCATATATGGTAAAAAACCTTCAAAAATCTTCTTCTCCAGAACCATAAGGCCATTGGCCTTGAAACTTGGAATGTAGCATATGGTACTCGGGCCCATCATGGTTTGTACAAATGGTGACCCTGGGTTGACCTTGACCTATTTTACAGCAATGTCAAATTTGCCGACTTAGGCTTTTGCATGGGGCAAAGTGAAAATAATGGATTTATAGGAAACCATTGAAGACAGTGTCACCAAAATTGGTAGATCAGGTAAAGTAACTGAATACATGAAGATCTGTGGGTAGGTCATTCATTGGCCTTAGACCCAAGATGGCCGCCATGCCCATATATGGTAAAAAGCCTTCAAAAATCTTCTTCTCCAGAACCATAACGCCAGTGGCCTTGAAACTTGGCATGTAGCATATGGTACTCGGGCCCATCATGGTTTGTACAACTGGTGACCCTGGGTTGACCTTGACCTATTTTACAGCAATGTCAAATTTGCCGACTTAGGCTTTTGCATGGGGCAAAGTGAAAATAATGGATTTATAGGAAACCATTGAAAACAGTGTCACCAAAATTTGTAGATCAGGTAAAGTAACTGAATACATGAAGATCTATGGGTGAGAAAGGTCAAGGTCATTCATTGGCCTTAGACCAAGGTCATTCAGGATCCATATTTCAGATATTTTTTTCTCCAAAACTGCTGAGCCAATTTAAGTGAAATTAAGTAGGAAAATTGACACCAGACAGGTGAGCGGTTCAGGACCACTGGTCCTCTGGTTGACCTTGTCATCACAGTAACCCCTATAGTTTTGATCGAATCTTTCTGAAACTTATATGTAAGGTGGCTGGGGATAAAGCCTCGGATGAGCTCGAAAACTGGCCAAGTCGGCCCATTTATCATAGAAAAACATCCCTTTGATTGCTGAAAATGCCAAATTTTTACCTTGACATCACCGTGGCCCCTTCAGTTTTGATCGGATCTTTCTGAAACTTATATGTAAGGTGGCTGGGAATAAAACGTCAGATGAGTTCAAATACCGGCCAACTCGGCATATCTATCATAGAGTTACGTCCCTTTGATTTCTTGAAAATGCCTTTTTACGACCTTGTCATCACTGCTGCCCTTCAGGTTTGATCGGATCTTCATGAAACTTACAAACAAGTAAGTCAGGCAGAAAAGCTCGGAGGAGTTTGAAAACTCGTGAGGTGTGCCTATTTATCACAGAGTAACATCCCTTTGACTGCAGCAGTTAATTGCTTATTTTTGAACTTGTCATCACCATAGCCCCTTCAGTTTATATCGGATCTTCTTAGCAAGTCAGGAATAAAAGCTTGAATGAGTTTGAAAACCGGTGAGGTCAGCCTATTTATCATTGAGTTACATTCTACTTGATTTGCAGAAAATGCTTATCCTGTCATCACCATGTCCTCCCATAAATCCTTCAGTATAGATTGGCACTTCCTGAAACTTTGAATCTGTTAGCTCAGGTGAGCGATACAGGACCAGCTTGGTCCTCTTGTTTTACTTGTTATCACCGTACCCACTTGAGTTTTGATCAGTTCTTTCTGAAACTTCTATGTAAGGTGGCTGGGGATAAAGCCTCGGAAGAGTTCGAAAACCACCCAAGTCGGCCCTTTTGACATACAGTTACGTCCCTTTGATTGTTGAAAATGCCAATTTTTGAACTTGTCATCACCGAAGCCGCTTCAGTTTTGATCGGATCATTCTGAAACTTATATGTAAGGTGGCTGGGGATGAAAACTCGGATGAGTTCGAAAACCAGCTAAGTCGGCCCATTTATCATATATTTACGTCCCTTTGATTGCTGAAAATACCGACTTTTGACCTTGTCATCACTGTAGCCCCTTCAGTTTTTATCAGTTCTTTCTGAAACTTATATGTAAGGTAGCTCGGGATAAACACTCGGATGAGTTCTAATACCGGCCGTATTATTTATCATAGAGTTACGTCCCTTTGATTGCTGAAATGCCGATTTTTGACCTTGACATCGCCGTAGCCCGTTCAGTTTTTATCGGATATTTCTGAAACTTATACGAGGACTGTTCAAATATGAATGCAAGTAGAACGTTTTCTCATGGACCAATGCGAAAATCACCTGGAAATAAATATCACAGCGTAGAAAAACATTTTACCTATACATTGATACCAAACCTGTTAAAATCCGTTGACTTTAGCCATGTATGTCGTTCGATAAACACTGTCTACTCTTGTATGCTAATACAAAACATGGTTGGAAGAAGGTCCGAGTACGCCATTGAAATACGGTCCTATATTAAGAATCGTTGTATTCTTGGTATACGGTACAAAGACATATTGTGATTACCTCCCTGTGTCCAGCAGTCTGGGTCAATATGGAGAACAGACATTTCTAGTAAAATCCCACTGTCGTCTACATCACCAGTACAGTTCAAAATAGCCTTCAGACTATGACTGACGTTGCGCTGCACAGTGGCAACAACCTACGTCATGATGACATAGACTTTTGTGGATTTTTTATTATTCGACTTGCATAAAAGTTCGGACATTTGAGATTGTTTCTCAATTCCGTCAAAAATAGAATAAAAACGAAAAACTTAACTCCGTTGAGAAAATCTGAATCATCGATGTTTTCGTTTTTTGCTGTTAACCCTTGTCCTGCTGAGCCCGGATATGCCTTTTCTTTGAAACAATGTAGATCCAGATCAAATGGCTTCTTCAGAAGCCATCTGATCAGGATCTACATTGTTTGTCATTCAGGTTGTGAATTTGTTGTAATAATTTGCATCAAGTAATCTGATTGGTTGATAATAGGTATTGGGTGTGGCATATATGAATATTCAGCAGGACAAATGTCACAAGTTTGAATCTTTGAATTCTGTGTCCGTTCCATATCTCCTTTACCCAGACGGGCCTCCGTGGCTTAGTGGATAAGAGCGCTGACTCTTAGTCATTAGGTCTCTCACCGCCGTAGGTTCGAGCCTCGCTCGGGCCACGTGTGAGACGCCAAGTTCTGCAACGGAAGGTCAGGTGGTTTTTCTCCGGGTACTCCGGTTTTCGCCCACCTCTGATTAACGATCGGCTCGATATGAGTGAAATAATCTTGAAAGGGCCGTAAAACCCAAACCAAAAAAAAAAAAAAATCTCCTTTACCCTTGAAAGGATTTTTATTAAACTTTGATCAAATGTTATCCTCAGTGAGCTGATGTGCAGGACTCGTAAATAAACTACATGTATGCCGACTCAAGGTCAAGGTCACAGTTGAAGGTCAAGAGTTTGAAAGGTTCCTAGACAGGCTTAGATCCTCTAAGCGGTTTACCAGTACTAGTGTGCGGGCCGGATACAGCTCTGCGTGGAAGCATCATGCAGCCCATATATTTCTTCAAGCCCCTATGGGCGGAGGCGTACACACGAATAATACGAACCCTTTATATTCATCTCATGATGCATCTCTCCCTCTGTCTCTCTCTCTCTCTCTCTCTCTCTCTCTCTCTCTCTCTCTCTCTCTCTCTCTCTCTCTCTCTCTCTCTCTAATAATAATAACTAATTTGATACGACAGTGAATGCTGGCACTGTTTAAGTTATGCCTTATGGTCAACAGTTAAGGCCTCCTCGGGCCGGCCAGTTACAAGTACTTATGTGTGATCGCACCCCCCACCCCAACCCTGATAACAACCGGTGGTCAACGGCCGAGTCAAGAAGAGCCGTTCACCTTTAGCCGTCTTCCGAGAAAGGTAACATCAAAAGATGGAAAGATAGGATATAGAAAAAGAAGAAAAGAACTAGAATTGCGTCAATAGGACACGGATGCCCCGCCATATGACATTGGACACAGAAATGAGTGTTATGTATAGTCTGTGTGAGGAAAACATTTATGACCTCACCTTCGAGCTACGGACCTGAGTTTTATGTATGCCACATCATCTGATAATGATTAACATTTTGGCCAGGTGATTTTCAAATCCACGCAGAAATACAAAAATTATTGACAGGCCTCACACAAGACCCTTTTTGATATTTGACCTCTAAAGTCGACTTTGGCCTTGGTGGCATCCACCTGGGTCTAGCAAGCCACAAATCTTCTGAGGATGGAAGTTACTGACTGGACACGGAAAAGGCCTTTTATTGACACTGACCTCTAAGTATCACTTTGACCTAGAGGTATCGACAAGTCTTGCTTATTAAAAAAATTATTAAAAAAATCGAATGATGTTTTAAATAAATTGAAATCTAGACAGTTTCGTGCTTCTAGTCTGTCTACCTACGATTTTTCCACTCTTTACACTACACTTCCTCATAATCTTATAAAAGAAAAGCTTAATGATTTAATTGAATGGGCTTTTCACAGAGAAGATTCTCTCTATCTTGCATGTAATGTCAGAAATGCATTTTTCACTTCTAAAGAGCATAAGAATTATACACTTTGGTCATGTCAGAAAGTGTGTGATGCCCTCACCTTTCTACTTGACAATATTTATATTAGATTCGGTACTAAGTTATTTAGACAAATTGTGGGTATTCCGATGGGTACTAATTGCGCACCTCTTGTGGCTGATCTGTTCTTGTATTGTTATGAAAGAGACTTCATTTTGTCGCTTTCCATTGATAACCAATCTGAAATTATTGAAGCTTTTAGCTCTACTTCTAGATATTTAGATGATTTATTAAATATTGATAATACCTATTTTGATGGTTTGATCAGTCAGATTTACCCCCTAGAACTTCAGTTAAATAAAGCAAATTCTTCTGATACCGAGGCCCCGTTTTTGGATTTACATCTATCTATTGTAGATGGATTTGTTTCGTGCAAAATTTATGATAAACGCGATGACTTTGATTTTGAGATTGTAAATTTTCCTTTTTTGGATGGTGATGTTCCTCGTGCTCCATCCTATGGCGTTTATATTTCGCAATTAATTCGATTTGCTAGAGTGTGTAGTCATGTAACTGACTTCAACACTCGTAATAAATTATTAACGGCTAAACTCCTTAATCAGGGTTATCGGTACCATAAACTACGCAAAGCCTTTTCAAAATTTTATAGACGCCATTCTGATTTAATTTCAAAATTCAATATTGGACTTAAATCTCTTCTGCAACAAGGTCTATCGGAACCCGAATTTTATGGTGACTTAGTATTTAAATTCAGAAAAATATATAACCGCAATGACTTCAGTACCCAATTTCGTAAAATCATTCTTCGATATAAAAAGATTGGGTACAACATGGATATTATACGACAGACTGCATGCATGGTAGTTAACCCAATCACGGTTGGCAACTTTGCTTCCCTCTTTAATTGCACGCCGGTGGGTCAGGCCTCAGATTCTATGACGGCTCCAACGTAAAGGCTTATTGAGAATTAGAGAGATCTAATTCAAGGTAATGTTGGTTGGTGCCTGATGCTCTGTCTCTGGTCGGGCTCATCGGAGTCTAACTGTTGGTTTTCTTTTGCTCCAGCATTTCAGTGGTTTCTTGCTGTCGAGTCCTCACCGTTGTCTCACCTCTGTGGTTCTTTGATTTTTGTGTTCACGGAGATGTTGCACTGATGAGTTAGGAGGCCTTCATGCGGACTGAACAAATTATTTGTCTAAATCGCGACGGAAGTAAGGGCGAGGATTGTGGCCACGTAAAATCGATTTAAGCCCCCCAGTGGAAATCTTCCACTGACCGTTCCAAGGCGGCTCTTCTGTGGCGATTTATTTTATGTTGTTGTTTGTTACTTACTGTGTGTATCACTTGTGTCTTTTAGTTTCGGATGACCATATGGCCATTTTGTGGGAAAGTAACTGTCCTTATGGCCTTCCTTTGTTTAGGTTTCCATTATGGTCTGGTCGCTTAATGTTTGTATTTCTTTCCCTTTGGTGTCTTTTATGGGTGGAGTAAGTTAATTGTATCAATTCCTGATCTTTGTTTTACTTCTACTTTGCGCGCGACAAATCGTCTTATGATGGTTTTACATTTCTGTCATTTTGGAGACGTTGCTTCCAATTTGTGGGACTTTCACCCTACATTGAGATGAAATGACATCTCAAGCCCTGCCGCCCAATGAAACAAATAGGGTTCATAAGCATGGACGGACCGAATCGCACCGCTTTTCCTGGGCAGGCTTAGATCCTCTAAGCAGTTTACCAGTACTCGTGTGCGGGTCGGTTTCAGCTCTGCGTGGAAGCATCATGCAGCCCATAATGATATTTCTTCAAGCCCCGATGGGCAGTGCCGTTGTAGAGAAGATGAAAGTGAGGGACAGAGGAGAAAGAGGAAAATGAATGGAAGTGTAGTAACAGAAGAAATATCAACACTCCTTCACTCTACCGTCACCTAAGGACAGCAGGTGTTGCCCAATTGTATGTCAATATCAGCTGAACTCCCCGGTGACACAAGATACACATCGCCATTGCCTCACTCAACTACCCTCACGAAGAAAATACGGAAGAAAGAAAGATAAACGTGCCTGCCAATTTCGTCATGGTCCAACCATAAATTTCTATATTTGCTCAGTACATATCTGCTAATAATCTTACAGAGAAGTTCTCCTAACGGGAGACCCCCGCCCATAGGGGCTTGAAGAAATATATGGGCTACATGATGCTTCCACGCAGAGCTGAATCCGACCCGCATACTAGTACTGGTAAACCACTTAGAGGATCTAAGCCTGTCCAGGAACCACTGTGCGAGGCGGACCGTCCAAGCTAATAAACCTTATTGGTTTCATTGGGCGACAGGGCTTGAGGTGTCATTTCATCTCATTGCCGGGTAAAAGTTCCACAAAATTGGGAGCAAGTCTCCAAAATAACCTTTACAGTGTTGATGGGGACGTTAAACCCACAGGAGCTCGGTTGTAATTGTATGAACTACATAAACTTTAGATTTCCCCACCCAAATATCTCACACATTAAGTTCGATAAAATCCATTATATTCGTTGTTATAACTGTTTTATCAGCTCATTTTTACCTTTGACCTATGAACAAACATAAAATCTGTTACACAATCACTACAGCTGATGTCTAACTCAATGTTTAACATTTATCAACAATGCGCCATATAGTAGAAAAAACACAAGGAATGACAGTCGCCATCTTTTTCGCAACGTTCCCAGCCGCTCAAGTGCGTCACAAATTTCTTGGTACCCGGTCAACCTTACACCGCTTATGACTTCGGGTACCAGCAGGTAGTACGTGTTACCGTTACAGACTTGATACTTTTCTTTCTTTCATTCTACTTATACTGCGATCGGTCACATTTGACCATTACTCGCAGGTGTACATTACATACACACCAGGTTTGCAGGATGAAAGCCTAGATCTTGTCAAATCAATTGAATTCAATTATCTATCGGTCATGGCGACTTTATGAATTTTTGAATTTGAATTTTTACCGCGACACGTACTACCTGCTGGTACCCGAAGTCATAAGCGGTGTAAGGTTGACCGGGTACCAAGAAATTTGTGACGCACTTGAGCGGCTGGAAACGTTGCGAAAAAGATGGCGACTGTCATTCCTTGTGTTTTTTTCTACTATATGGCGCATTGTTGATAAATGTTAAACATTGAGTTAGACATCAGCTGTAGTGATTGTGTAACAGATTTTATGTTTGTTCATAGGTCAAAGGTAAAAATGAGCTGATAAAACAGTTATAACAACGAATATAATGGATTTTATCGAACTTAATGTGTGAGATATTTGGGTGGGGAAATCTAAAGTTTATGTAGCTCATACAATTACAACCGAGCTCCTGTGGTTAAACCTCAAATCAATCAATGAATCTCCTAGCGGGCACATGGTGTCTTAGCAACGTCGCATCAACGTCGCATTGATACAACGATGCACATTGGTGTGCAGCCGCTTGGAGCTATCGGGACATAAAAAGGAGAATAACTTGACAAAAAAAAATATATCATTTTTTAAACCATTTGATTTAGACATTATAACTCTGGTCAGACACCGCGTTTACCCAAGGCGAATTAAGATACGTTTATTCCCACCTGTACGGGGTCCTGAAAACATTTACCCATAAATGTCAATTGTTTCAATTCTGTGACATTTGGAAACAGTTAAGATAGATTAGAGGCCACAGAATGTTGCGTCTGATCGGTTTCTTTACTATTTGCTAAAGTACGGAACTTGATTTAAACAACACGTGTTTTGTAATATTAGAGCTCTCGAAAGCAGGCAAATTGTAGGTCAGTAAAGGGTTGTTTAGTTGGTCAATGATAAGCTAACCCTTTTAACCCTGTAGACCGGTGCAGACGCCGAGGAAGAAATACACTGTATCTATGCAAACCTTGTAGATCCTGATAAGACGGCACGTAGCTAGAACGTCTCGCCAGAATCTACATGTACACTGTTTGTATTCCTGTCAGTGAACTAATCAGAAATCCTTTTCTATAAGAATATATTTAAAGCGAGAAGAGTCCTGTTTAGAAACTCAGGGATGAAAGAGTAAAACATAAATATCACCGAAAAGCGCGTAGGAAAATAGTTCCAGAGAACTGTTTTTTTTTTTTTTTTTTTTTTTAGAATTCGTCTTTCTGTGCCAATTTATATTCAATCCGTATAAAGTCTCGAAAACTGAAATATTTTGAAAGACGTTCCATGCGGGGCCGGCCTGCAAAATTAATTTTCAAGAGTTCATTTGGACTATTTTATGCAGCGTACGAACAACGGAAGTGGAGCAACGCGGTCCAGTACCGGAAGTAGAAATGCAATGAGTAAGAAACTTGATTTAAAAAATCAACTTTCAAAAATAATAATAATAAGTTATTGATCGGACATGATAAAACACCTTTTTGACCTTTGACTTCTAAGTAGGACCATGACTTTGGAGGTACCGACTTGGGCCATTCGTGTGACACATCGTCTCATAATGATTATCTTTAACGTTATTTAGAAGTCCATCCAGGCATAAGAAAGTTTTTGTCCGAACACGAAAACAATCCCTCTTTAACCTTTGACCTCTAAGAACGACCCCTACCTTGAAGGAACCGTCCTGGGCCTTGCCCGCGACCCATCGTCTCGTAACAGTAAATATTTCTGCCAAGTAATGTATGCAGCATCCATCCATCCATCCTTTTTATCATCCTCATCCTCATCCATCTATCCATCCATGTCACACCGATCCAATCTCCAACGTAACAAGTTTTGGATTAGTCTATGATCTCCATTTGAAAAGGAAACTATGCAGAGTCACCTTTAATGCTGCATACCAAGTGCCAATACCGCTGACAGTTTGATTCCAGACAAGATAAGTTCCAAAGTGTTTGACCATACATGGGCGCAACGGCCATCGTGGTCATTTCACCCGAATGACGGGAACAAACATCCCTTCCTTCCATCCTCTAGAGGCCCCATGTGAACTTGTCTTCAAATCGAATTTTAAAATGATTGACCTATAGACAGGCGGCCGAAAGGACTAAGAAAACGTATAAAGAAGAATGACCTTGCTAGAGGCTCCCTATTCCTAGTGAGCCTCTATCTCGCCATTCGAATGTTATGTGTGTCGTTTGTTTGTTTGATTTGAGGTTTAACGTCCCCGTAAACACTGTAAATGGAGACGCTGCTTCCAATTTTGTGCGACTTTTACCCGACATTGAGATGAAATGACATCTCCAGCCCTGTCGCCCAAAGAAACCAATTGTGTTTATTAGCATGGACGGTCCGCCTCGAGCTGCGGTTCCTGGACAGGCTTAGATCCTCTAAGCGGTTTACCAGTACTAGTGTGCGGGCCGGATTCAGCTCTGCGTGGAAGCATCATGCAGCCCATATATTTCTTCAAGCCCCTTTGGGCGGGGGCCTGTAAATTGTGTAGTAATTGCATATCTATTTATATAGTGTGTCACATGTATTTGAATATTTATTATTTCACCTGACAATCATCGTCAAATGGACTTAGTCTGTGGTCTCATTTCTTTGTTTTGCAATTTTCTCCAAATAACCACAGCCTTTCCTGACTGTCGCAGAGGCATGTGGCTTGCTGGAGAAGTCGGCGGAGGGCAGGTCTAAAACTTTCCCATAGTGATGTATGGGTTAAAATGAGTATTAAAAGGAAGAAAAGAAAAATCGATGATTCAGATTTTCTGAACGGAGTTTAGGCCTGACACCCCTTATATGACAAATGGACTTGTCCAACATATAGCAGTGGAAGAGAGCACTGGTATACGATGGGTTAGGGAGTAAACATTGCATTGCTTGGAAATATAACATATTTAGTGATATCGCTAATTCGATTTTGTGATATCACTAATTCGTTCCTATTTAGTGTTATCACATACTTGTTTTTGTATTAACATCCATAACCACAATTTTGCATATGCGATAACAGCGAAACATACCGAAGGTTATGGACACTGCCCCTGATAACCAGTTTTTGCCCGCCTGGGCTGATAACCGGAAGTAATGTATTTTTACATTAAGAGCGGTTATCGTGCCCGGCTTTTTTCTAGGCTGGGTCCAGACCTTTAAACGTAAAAATCTTTTTACCTACTTTTAAAAACATCAGTGATACAGTCATGGCTAACAACTACGTCATCACTAACAACTACGCCATTACGTGATGTAAACATTCTAGCTTAATCTGTCAAACTGATTTACTGTAATTCTGCTGAAGTTATAACAAACTTGTTAACAGTTTCATGACACAGCGAGATGTCCGTAGGTCCAGACGAAATGGCAAATGGTGTAGACCTTGATCAGATTGCTTCTGATATGGGTCTGCACTGGTTGGCTAGGACTGTCGGCCCTAGGATCGTTGCGGGAAAAATGATGAAGTTTCAAAGAAACTAGTGCTATTTTTGCACATGATAACTTACAGAAAAGTTTATAGTGTACAATATGCTTTGGCGCTGTATTGACCCTTTTTGTGTCGGATGGAATCTTCCTCCTGATGTATAGCAGTATAGCAGGAGTCCATTTCAAGGTTCGGGGGTGTCAGGTTGTGTTTTTTTTTCGAATTTATTTGGAGTATGGCTGGGCGGTTTGCGAACAGTGTAGGCCGTGATCAGATGCCTCATTCTGCGGCACCTGATCTGGGCCTGCACTGTTTGCCAACTACCCATTTTGGGGCTTCCAGTACAAAACGGGTTAGCCCTTAACCTGCTGAGCAGGACAACCCTGACCTTTGCACACAGTGCGATTCAGATCGGGTGGCCATCTGATCAGGATCTGCACAGTTTAATATTCTTTTTACGAATCTGAATGAATACATTATTTCAAGCAATTTGATTGGCTGGTGGTCATAAATAGGTGTGGCAGGTTGATTTATTCGGCAGGATTAGGATTGAACATCTCATCAGGGAGTTTATACTACCTTAAGGATCCTAAAAATTTGGACACCATGAGGGCTTGCTGTAATTCTCCTGAGGTTGTGACGGACTTATTTCATGGCACAGCAGGGAGTGCAGACGGAATGACAGACAGTGTAGACCCTGGTCATATTGCTCCTGATCAGGGTCTGCACTGTTTGGTTAGGACTGTCTGTCCCAATATTTTGGATCTTTGCGGTAAAACAATGATGTGCAGAATCTGACAATTTCGATACATAAACAGGAGAAGAGTTTATAGTGCATAATATGCTTTGGCGTTATATTAAACATCTCAAGGAGTTCCTGAAGATTGGGACACCTTGAAGGCTTGTGTAATTCTTCTGAAGTTATGATTTGATAAAGATATGAAAATTTGTTTCATTACACGGCAAGGATTGGCAGACAGCGAGGACCCTGACCAGACTGCTCCTGATCTGGGTCTGCACTGTTTGGGTAGGACTGTCTGTCCCAATACTTAGGATTATGATGATATCACCCAGATATCATTTACACTGGGTTTTCCAGTTTTTGTTTTTTTTTGTTTTGTTTCATGCCTCTGTCATTTGGAATTCTTTCCTTGATTGTCTACTTGGTTTATCCATTATTATAATATGCCTCTTTATGTGCTCCTACGTGGGCCGAAAATTCGCAATAAAATTCTTGTATCTTGTATCTTGTATTGTAGGGGTTTCACGACACAACATCTGTGTGTTGTTTTGTGTCGTCTCCCAGAAAAAAAAAGAGAAAAGTGTAGAAGGTGTAGTGTAGAGTTGAAATAATGGACACGGGAGACTGAGGAAAATGAATGAAAGTGTAGAAACAGAAGAAGCAGCAACCTCTCCCCCCCCCCCCCCACACACACACAAGTACCACAGGCCTTGCACATCTTTAGGCCAATATCAGTAGGACTGGTAAAACGACACCAACGACCCCCAAAGTGAACGCTCAACATCAACAACCAACACCCAGTTGAATGGATGTTAGAGTTAAATCGAGACAGTACACAGGATTTCGTTTCATAAAAGACGAACCCCCATCCTTTTGCTATTTTGTGTGATTCGAGTGTCTGTGAAAAAAGCATGGTCGAAGAAAGACATTTTAGAGAGGTGTCAATTGAGAAAACGCACACATTTGTTGAAGACATGAAAAAATGTGAACACTGAACGAGACACGACGGGGAAAAGCAAACATTTTCACAGTTGCGGATCAAAAACCCATATTGTGACCTTGGTTACGGGTAAAACACAGTACTTGAACGTTTGGCGGATCCATCAATATGTAAATATTGCGATCTGCCGTTTATAAATATAGAAACGAGATGTGATAAACATATTATAACATGGTGTTTTGGTTATCGCCCGCAGTATCAACCCTCGACCATTATCAGCCCTCGAGCTAAAGCTCTCGGGCTGATAATGGGGTCTCGGGTTGATACTGCGGGCGATAACCAAAACCCCATGTGATAATCTCTAAATATCACTAATTCGATTTAGTGATATCACTAATTCGATTTTGTGATATCACAAAATAAATTTGATTTAGTGGTATCACTTATTCCATTTAATGATATCATTAAATCCATTTTGCGATATCACTAATCGATTTTTTAATATCACAAATTTATCTCTATTTAGTGATATCACTGATTTGATTTAGTGTTATCACAAAATAGGGGATTTATAGTAAAACGGCACACATATTTTTGCGCCTTCCACACTTTATCCTTAGGTGCCCATTCTTTCTGACAACTGCCCTTCTTGAATATTAGACCAGTTTCTTATAGAAAGAGGCCGTTAAAAATAGTCATTAAACATTTTTGAAAATCTGTTAATAAATTGATTTTCCCCAAATTTTGAATCAGATAAAATTTAATTTCTGACTGTGTTATCTCTTGATGGACCAGTTGCTAATTTTGTTACAAATTCACTAATTAATAACATGTAATTTGGTATTTTCAAACTTTTTAGTTAATAATTATTTTATTTTATATCTAAGTAATAATTTTGTTCATCCTGATACAGTGAAAATGGAAGTAAAAATGTCATTCTATTTAATCATGGTGTAAAGGGAGATAAACTATTCTCATATGTATGTCTCAACAAACTATTCATACCTTTCTATACATAGTGGCGTTGACTACCCCTGATCTTGGTCTGCACTGTTTGGGTAGGACTGTCTGTCCCAATACTTAGGATATTGATGATAGCACCCAGATATCATTTACCATGGGTTTTCCAGTTTGTTTTTTTTTTTTTTTTTTTTTGTTTCATGCCTCTGTCGTTTGGAATTCTTTCCTTGATTGTCTACTTGGTTTATCCATTATTATAATAGATCTATGCTTCTTTATGTGCTCCTACGGGGGCCGAAAATTCGCAATAAAATTCTTGTATCTTGTATCTTGGTTGTATTCAAGTTTAACGTCCCCGTCAACACTCATGTTCAGGACCTTTTCATGCTAATTTTGTGAGTGAAAATGCGCATCGATAAAATCCACAAAAAATAATAGCAACCAAACAACTAATCCGAGCCTTCTCTGACGTTGTGAAAGCCTTTTTCATTTTCTGATTTGGCGGCTTTAACGTCAGAGGAACGCCTATAATGAAAACTCCAATATTAGATTTCGAAGCAGTAAGGCGGTGGCTGAAGTGATTTCTGAACTTATTTTGCCATGACATTTATGTCTGAGGCAAGTAATCTAATGAAAAATCATTAATGATCATCCCTGAAGCGACAAAACATTTTTACTCTCGTGCGGAAGTACTATTACTGACCATGTTATCTGCCGACCCATTAAAAGCTCATCAAGACGCCATTTTCATGTATTTGACCTTCTGTGTATATGCAAATGTATGACGTCATACTTGTGTAAATATACAATTTTACGACCGAGAGATTATCCGGGTAAACCGATCTGAATCTG
Organism: Lucinisca nassula; assembly: GCA_963580285.1. Taxonomy (NCBI): domain Eukaryota; kingdom Metazoa; phylum Mollusca; class Bivalvia; order Lucinida; family Lucinidae; genus Lucinisca; species Lucinisca nassula. The sequence goes on along the minus strand of OY757015.1, from coordinate 7,274,974 downwards.
AATGATGTTGTAGAATGAATGCGACTCTGTTTTTTGGAGGATAAAAAACGATTTTGCCATAAAAAACAACAGCAGTGGATAAGTGACAGATGTCACATTTGCGGTGTTGCCAATTGGCTATGACATGACCATTCTTCTTTCTTTCTTCCAATACTCTATGTCCCCCCCCCCCCCTGGGGTTTCGTTTGCGAGTACAACAAGGGATGATTTTGTAGCACCAACGTGAAGTGGGTTACAAGCCTGCGTGGTAAATTATCATGTGGTCCATTTTTCTTCTAGCGCCGATGGGCCGGGCTATCAAAAAGGGATTTATCGGGATAGAAGAAGTGACTATAAAAAAAGATGGGAGGGCGTTTCGATGAATTGTTGTAAGGGGAAAGGTTTATGTACTTGTATTAATTTTTCAGAGTAGGTATTCCCCTGTAATCTAGTTGATGTTGAATCTGGACTTCCCAGTTTTAGGAATTAGGTAGTCTCCTTCTGGCCCCGATAGCTCAATTACCGGCCCCGATAGCTCAAGTGGTAGAGCCTCCGCTTCGGGAATGGGCGCTTGCCCGTTCGATCCCCGGCCGCGCCATACCAAAGGCGTAAAAATGGTACTAGGAGCTCCCTTGGCTGACGCTTGCATTATCGAGGGCAGTCCTAGGACGATAAATGAAGACAGGTAAGTAATTGTTCATTGTTAATTGATACTTTGTCGCAATAAAAATTCTACAGAGCTTATGTTAATTTTGCTAATATGCGACGTTAAATAAAGCTTTTTTATCTTTATGCATGACTACAAGATCAAACATACACGAGGATAAGTCGGCTGTCTGTACGTCGGTTTTCCAGGGTGCGCGAGTTTAAGTTTAGGTCATTTATGTCATACTAGAAGTGCTCTGGTAGTCTCGGTTGGGCCCTGCATTGTGCGACTTCAAGTTTTGTTATGTTTGTTACTGTATGAGGAGACCTCACTGTTTAACTAATCCCTTAACTGTGGTGGAGGTAGTATTGTATAGTAGATGTAAGGTCTTACTTATGGACCTTTATATTTCTTTAAAAAAAAAATGTTTGTTTTGCTTTGCTAGAGATATAGTCAATGTGGTTTCAAAGGCCATTTTGAATATGTCGCTTTCAATTTTGTTGAACTTTTACCTGGTATTGAGATAGAAATGACTAGTACACCTCAAGCCTTGCCGCCCAATAAAAACCAAAATTGTTTATATGCATGGACGGTCCGACAGACGCTTGTTTACATGAACAAGCTAAGAACCTCAAGACAAAGCGATTTACCAGTACTCATATGCAGTCGTTTTTAGCTTTGCCTGGAAGCATCATGCAGCCAAATTTATTTCTTCAAACACCAATGAGCGGTGTCTGAAGCGGCAAGGAAGGTCACCTGAGATTTTTACGACAAGGCATTTTGCTGGGATACTGAGTCTAGAACGGTGTTCTGTAGTATAACAATATTTAGTCTGCATGGGACAGTTGACACTCGTAATATGAAGGACCTGACATTTGGTGGGGTTTGAAGCGCATGTGGCATTGTTGTTTCCATATTTCTAGCTGCTAGAGATCATTTTAGGCTTAAGAGACGCACATTCTGAGCTAATTGTTGGGTTTATGGCCGTAACATCTGCAAAAACCCAACTCTGGACTTGGTCTGGTCAGGTATGTCATTAATTTACTTAAGGAAGAGTATTGGTCCAAGACTAACCCCTGCGGGACACCAGATGGTACTGCTATTTTGTCCGATCTAACTCCATTTTTTGTTTGGGTTTTACGGCCCTTGCAAGATTATTTCACTCATATCGAACCAATCGTTAATCAGAGGTGGGCGAAAATCGGAGTACCCGTATAAAAAACACCTGACCTTCCGTTGCAGAACTTGGCGTCTCACTAGTGACCCGAACCAGGCTGGAACATACGGCGGTGAGAGACCTTATGACTAAGAGTCAGCGCTCTTATCCATTAGGCCACGGAGGCCCGTCTCTAACTCCATTTAAACCAAAAGCTTGAGAACGAGAATTCTAGAAGTATTTAAGTTTAACCCATCTGAACACATCTTAGCTCTTTGCTAGTGAGGGAATCACCCATACTCTAGACATTTCCTAAGATTAAGAAACTTCATTGTATCGGAGTTAATCCGAGCCTTCTCTATCATGAAAATGCGCCTTTATGATTTTGACCGCCTCAAACCCCACTTTTATATAGTAAAACTGGGGTTTACAGGGGTAAACATTATTTTTCTTATTTCTGCTCAAAAAGATAGATTGTGGGTAGTCGATAGAACCACCTCGTTGAGGCGCTTTTATCGAGTCCCCGCAATCTATGTCTCGAGCAGAAAAAAGAGAAAAAATATCATTTTTTTATCATCTTCAAAATTTTCCTTTTTTGCTTAAAAAAATTGTCTATGTATTAACCTTTAACCTGCTAAATTTTCAATAAAGCCACACCCATTTCTGGCTTTGAACCAATCAGATTAGTTGATGCAGTTTATTTCTACACATTCATAAACTGAATGTCAAACAGTGTAGATCCTGATCAGATGGCTTCTGATCTGGATCTACGCTGTTTTCAAAGATAGGGCTTTTTGCCTACAACAGGCTTAAGGTTAATATATGCTTGCTTTCCTAATGTCTGACGTTGCAATAGCCTTTTCCCTGAGATCTCGAATAATATCGGAGATAGCAAGGGCGGTGAAAAGTTTGAACTCAATAAAAGTTGTGAACCTGATGGAACTCATGTAAAACGCACTCATAAATACATCTGCTATTGTTGAAACCCTGTGTGAACTTTTTAAGTATATTTTGGAATCTTACCATGAATAGAAAGACTGGAACCAGACGTTAACTAGTTAAGTTGGGAAACTAGAAGATCGTCACGTGGAAGATCAAATATTAAGTCATGGCAACAAAACACAATATCATGTCATTCGACCAACAAGGTTTTCAGCCTGCCTCGGTAGCGTGTCTGACTTGTGATCAGGATGCGGGTTCGATAACTGCAGGAACCGGCAACGTTCTTTCATGCATTTTATATACATTTTTTTTTTTGGTTTGGGTTTTACGGCCCTTTCAAGATTATTTCACTCATATCGAGCCGATCGTGGGTGAAATAGGAGTACCCGGAGAAAAAACACCTGACCTTCTGTTGCAGAACTTGGCGTCTCACACGTGACCCGAGCCAGGCTCGAACCCACGGCGGTGAGAGACCTAATGTCTAAGAGTCAGCGCTCTTGTCAATTAGGCCACTGAGGCCCGTTCTTTCATGCAGATTGATTCTGAAATCTTTTCTACGGTTATTCTCTACATTCCGCTTATTCAAGGAGGGCAGTTGTCAGTTTCTGGTGAAAGAATGTGTACTGTACTGCTTAACCACTTATGGATAAGCTTGCCCAGGCAAGGTTTGGATACGTAAACAGACCAGTTCATGAATGACCTAAATAGTTTTAAAACCCCAATACAAACAAACAACCACTGTTTTCAGAAGAAAAAAATGCTCATGTGTAAGCCAATAGCTAGAAAGGGTGTGGGGGGCATTAAGTACATATACACCCTAGACGGAGTTGAACTTGAAAGTGTATTTAAACGAAAGGACTTGGAAATAACCATCACAAACAATCTAAAGCCTTTTAAGTTCATATTGATATAATTTCAAAGAATGCATACCAGAACATCGGTATGTTCAAAAGATGCTTCACAAACCACACACCAGAAAAAATACCTATTCAATACAGGAAGACAATCAAACCCAAATTGGAATATGAATCCCAGGCATGGAAAATCTGGCTTAAAAGCGACAAGGAGAACCCCGAGACAGTGCAAAGGCTATGTGTGAACCTGTTAAGGCTGACACGATAAACCGAGTAACAGATTAATTGATCGATACATTCTACAAAAATGATTATCGATACTGATTTGAAAGTACATGTAATCGATTTTACAATAAGTACAGTTTACTAAACAACGTGCTGTCTTAAATAGCTGGAAGAATGACAAACAGTGCAGACCCTGATGAGACGCCGCATTTCGCGGCGTCTCATCTGGGTCTACACTGTTTGCCCAGACATGAATGTCCTAGTACATAGGTTAAAAATAGTAAGATTCGTGCTCAGAAGAAAGCCAGGCCAGTTAAATTATGATAAAATTTCCAGTGATTACTAATCGGTTATCTATCACAAAGGGAGGGTCGATAATCGATTATCTTTTCAGCTCCGATTAGCCAGCCCTAGAACCTGTGTATAAATGAACCAATTGGGATGGAAAGTTCATCTTTTTGACGGCATTTCACAGACTTATTGATAATGTATATATTTAAATGATCTGCATTAAACCCATTCATCAGCTTTCTTTACTAAGCCCGCTCTGAGCCTGTGGTCACACTGCGAAACTTCATGTGACCAAAAAATATCAAATTCACCAATCCAGTGATATCTCTGTGGAATTCCTTGTCGGAAGTGGCTGTTATATATTAGAGTCAAAACTGTAAATGTGTATTTTGGAGACGTTGCTTCCATTTTTGGGGAACTTTTACCCTACGGGCAACGAGTCTCATTTTTTTTTTCAAGAGGAATTTGAGAACTGACCTAACTGTGTTAACAAGTATACCAAGTAAGCATCTAAAGGTTTTGCCCCAGATTTCACAGAAATGCAATTTCGAAATCAGTATTCGTGCGCAACTTTATCAAACGCCTAAATAAAATCTAAAAAAAATAAAATCAGTTTCCCATCTGCATGTTTTAGCCATTTCATCGATTAGCAATATCAACTGATTCTCGCAGGATCTTTTCTCCTTGAACCAATGTTGCAGCTCAAATAGCATGTCTGAATAAGCCAATGCTTAGTTAAGTTGAATGTGACTGTGTTCGAGCACTTTACATAAAACATCGCTGCACGACAACTCACCGACAGACAACTCGACGACCCAGCTTAAAAAAACTGTTGCTCCACGTAAAACTTAACTCATCATGAAAACATGCCTATATGATATTGACCCCCTCAAACCACACTTTTATTTAGTAAAACTGGGTTATAGGGTAAGCATTATCTTTCGTATTTCTGCTCCAAACTGTAGATTGTAAGTACTCGATTGAACCGCCGGTTCTGTCGAGTCCCGCAATCTATGTTTTGGGCAGAAATAAGGAAAATATCAAATTTTATATATTTTTTTTTCATCTTAAAATTTCATTTTTTTCTCCGAAAAATTGAAAATGTGCTTATATAGACATATAGGACAACAGGTGTCTGCGAGTGTCGATGTAAGCGTCGGTGAGTTTTCTTAATTTCTGTCTTCGACCTGTTGTCGTGTCGGCGAATTGACTGTCGGTGCAAAAAAAGTTGTCTGTGAAACGTCGTGTCGGCGAGTTGTCGCATATCCTAGAACAGGCGGTTAAAAAGAAATTATGAGGTTCTTGCTAAGTCGGTCCGCCCTTGTTCGCCCTTCTGTTGAGACTCGCTAAACAAATTTGTTTAATTCCAAAGTTCAATACTTATTTTTTTTTATCTGTATAATCTTCCAGTATGGAAGATCTTCTTGAGTAAAATTTTAACCTTATAATTTCAAAGAGGGCGCTAATTAAAATAATTATAATATTTCCCGCCACCTGTCATATTCGGTCTAATTCAGTGGGTATAAATTTTTACCTCAACACCGCTTCCATATTTCGTCGCATGACCTTTATTACCCAGAGTTCAAATTTGTAAACAAATGTGGCGTATTTTTCACACGATGAAATTCAATAAAGGAGAAATACGTTTTGAAACTATTTTTTTTCTTTTAATTAGTAAGTAAAGTAGTGCAAAAATATGTAATGAAGGGGCATGTGGAAGGAAAATTACACAAATTTACATTTAAAAGCACCCGGCCTGATTTGAATGAGTCGACACCCCCCGATCCTTGGAAGGATCGGCAATATTGGAGTTTTCAAGTGCAGGATTCCTCTGGCTGTAGGATACTACAGCCAGATATCTCGGGTTACCAAACAACGAGAGTTGGTTGCTTAACGGTAACACGTGTATTTGTTTATTGGAACATACCCCACCCATTCAAAACCTCAATAGCCAACAGCTGTTGGGCTGAAAATTTGATGGTCCTTCCGGTTTAAAAATATTGGTTCCGGTTACATTAGGCACCTGATTGGCTAAAATTTGAACTTCCTTGTTACCATGGACACACGTTCATACTTTCGGAATAGAAAACAAATATGGCTGCACTGCATCAACTTCAGCTTTCGTTGGCGTTTTACAGCTACAGGTCCGATACAAACATCAAATTTAATGAATGAAATGTGTCTCCTTTACCTCGACGTTCATTCCAGTGCAAGACGTACCAGCCACCTACACACCGTGTCAGAAGTAATACTACACACACAGTGTCTTGCAACTACCAAGGCAGTGCTTGAGACTGAGACTGTTAACGTCATAAATTGGTTTGACTTTAACAGTATGCAAGCCAATCCCGACAAGTTTCAGGCCATTGTCTTGGGGAAAAAAGGTTTTGATGGTTGTACCAGCTTTCAAATTGGTGACACAGAAGTTAAATGTGAACAATCAGTCAAACTATTAGGTGTCACGATTGATTATTTATTAAACTTTGAAATTCATATTGCTAACATTTGTAAGAAAGCAGCAAAACAAATAAATGTGCTCTTGAGATTAAGTAAATACATCAATGTTGATACAAAGTTATTAGTATATAAATCTTTCATAAGGTCTAACTTTAGTTACTGTCCACTAGTCTGGCATTTTTGCTCTAAATCAAGCACAGCTAAATTAGAAAGGCTTCAATACAGAGCCCTCAGGCTGGTGTACGGTGACTATGTTAGTTCTTATGAAGACCTTTTAAAACAAGCAAATATGCCTACATTGCAATTAGGAAGATTAAGAAAATTAGCTTCAGAAGTCTTCAAAATATTACATACAATCACCCAGTTATCTACATGACCTTGTTTCATTTAAAAATTCAAACTATTCTTTCAGATATCAAAATTTGGCTGCTGTTCCAAGGGTGAGAACCACCTCTTACGGTAAAAATTCTTTTTACTTTGAGGCCGCTCACGTCTGGAACAGTCTCTCCAACGAAATGAGGACTACTACAGACTTCAAGGAGTTCGGGAGACTGATTCAGACCTGGGGAGGTATCTCATGTAAGTGTTCATTATGTAAGTTCAGGTTATAGTTTTTCAGCTTTTCATCACGAAGACACGCCTATTTAGTTCTGACCTCACTACAGTCCCATCATGGGTTCATAGCGGGGGGGGGGGGGGGGTAAAACTTTGTTTATGCTCGGAGCATGAGTTTGGGGTGCTTCTTGGAGCCGCCTCGTTGAAGCGTTTTCAGAGGTATCCATGATCAGTGTTTTTGGGCACGGACGGAAGGAATATCTGAACTTTTGGCTATTTTTTTTTTTTTTTTTTTTCAATGTTAAGGTGTTCAAAAATCTGTAGTGTGTCAGAATGGGCGGGTTGTCGTTATGTGCATGGCTTTTGTTTTATTTTATTTTGTTTATTTTCTGCCTGCAGTGCTTTTCAGTTGCTTATTCAGTTTTTGTTGCTTTACAGCCAGGCTTCATTTGCTCCAGATATAATTTATTGCTTGCTGATGCTTATACTGTGCTATTTACCAGCTTTTCTGTGATTATGCTACAATTTGTGATATTAATTTTAGTGTGTCTTATAATACTTATTTGACAAATTCATATATTAATAACAAGAAATCTCTCAACAGTCTATCGGTGAATTTTGCCTTCTTCTTTTTCGTTTCTCTACAAGGACCTTTGCCTGAACTTTCGGTCAGAGTTCCTTGTGACTTATTTTCGATTTTCGCTTTTTCGGTTTAAGGCTCCCTCACTTTTGATGGACTGTTGCAGTAACAATCAAGAACCATACTGGTTGCGTACATGCGGCAAACGAGCATGATGTACGCAGTCAAAAAAAAAAAAAAATGCCTCTTATCACTAAACTTTTAAAACAGGTTTTATTTGGTAACTATAACTGTATGATACTGTATATTTATCTGTGATAACTTGATGTTTCTTACTGTGATGTTATTACTTTATCAATGTTAATACTTGTATAGTTCTATACTTTGTTTGTCGGTAAAATAGCCCTGGTGGCTAGTGTTATATGTGTTTTAAATATGAATACCGACTCTAAATAAAGTTTCTTGTATCTTGTATCTTGTATCTTGTAGTGTCACAGACCGTGTCAAAACTAATAGCCGTTAGTGTTGGCGAGAGGAAGTAAACAAAAGTTTTCCTGCTGTGAAATGAGTGAATAAAATAATACAGTAGGTACATTTTTTTTTTGGAACATCTTGCTTAAAAATTGGTGTTTCATTTCAATGTACCTGTTGTTAAAACAATACAACCAACAATGCTCAGTGAGGATTTTTCCACTGCAGTCGAAGAAATTCAGGATCGATCAATCTAAGCATGCAGCTCCTAGCATGAAATGAAAATAGCTCCAGAAGAAAACAACAACAACAAAACTCTACACCCTGATGGCCAGAATCACAGCAATAGGTGAATTGTGATGCAGACATCTTGTTCAAATTTTGGTGTTTTATTTCAAAGTACCACATGTTCAAACAAAGCAGCATTGGAGGTCACATAACTTGTTCAACTGCTGAAGTTCTTTACATTCCTAACATTCTATTGAGGCCACCATTTTCATTATAAATTCCAGCACAAGTGAAATGTGGAAGTGCAAGTGGTCTCAATACGCCTCCTTACAAAGATTATCCAATTGTACATACTGCCCCAAAAAAACTTCAATACCTGGTCAAATATAGGCGTCCAAAAATTACTCCTTATGTTCATTTCACATACTTGAAGTATGCAGCAGTTTCTTTTCTTTCTTTCTGCTTTAATTGCGATCGGTCACATCTGACCATTACTCTCAGGTGTACTTTACATACACCCGAGGTTTGCAGGATGAAAGCCTACACAGTAATCTTGTAATTATTATTGTAGGGGTCTTTAACCCATTTAGTACCGGAAACCCCAAAATGGATACCCTGGCAAACAGTGCAGGCCCAGATGAGACGACACAGAATGTGGCGACTGATCAGAGCCTCCACTGATGAGGGCTTTTCCTAGTGCAATTTTTGGGCCGGTAATCGGCCCCTATTTTTCCCAATTAAGAGACGGATATTCCCAAATTTAATAATAAAGGACGGGTTACAGTTTTCTATTGCAAAGTGCCTACTGAAAGAGCTAATTCTTGAAGTCAACAAAAACTGATCAAAATACACTCATAATGTGACCAAATATCTCTTGTTTGTTGGACAAATATTTACTTTTTCATCCGCATGCGTTTTCGTAACAAAATTTCCGGTTGAATACATGCACTACTGGTCATGTGTAACATGGCGCCTAAGGAAAAAGGGAAGACCCCTGTGGTGTTCAAAGGAAAATTGCATGATCGTCCACATTGTTAACCAGAGAAAACTACACACCACTTTATTTCAGAAACAATAATGCTTTCAAAAATGCTGATGTTTTGGCGGTTAACGATGTGGAGGATGTTGAAAAATAAACTTTTATCGATAAAATAAGGTGAGAAAATCAATGTAATCAAAGAACTGTGTATACTCGTACAGGAAAAAGTCAATATAGTCTACATATAAAGAAGGACAGCGGCTGGTCATCTGTATGAGCACGACCATCATTCCTTGCTGGGCAAACGAGAATGCTTTTTAGCTCACCTGACTAAAGGTCATGGTGAGCTTTTGAGACTGTGAGATGTCCGGCGTCGTCGTGCGTCGTGCGTCCGTAAGCTTTTCTCGTTAACACTCTAGAGGCCACAGTTTTGATCCAATCATGATCAATCTTGCTCAGAATGATCATCATGACAATATGTCGGTCAAATTCTAATATGGGTCATGTCGGGTCAAAAAGTAGGTCACCAGGTCAAATCAAAGGAAAACCTTGTTAACACTCTAGAGGCCACAACTTTGGTTCAATCATCCCCAAACTTGCTCAAAATGATCATCCTGACAATATCTCGGTCAAGTTCGAATATGTGTCATGTCAGGTCAAAAAGTAGGTCAGTAGGTCAAATCATAGGAAAACCTCATTAACACTCTAGAGGCCACAGGTTTGGTCAAATTATCATCAAACTTGCTCAGAATGATCATCTCTACAATATCTAGGTCAAGTTTGAATATGGGTCATGTGGGGTCAAAAAGTTGGTCAAATCGTAGAAAAACATTGTTTACACTCTAGAGACTGCAATTTTAGTCTAATTTTCACCAAACTTGCTCAGAATGATCATCTTGACAATATCTAGGAAAGGTTCGAATATGGGTTATTTCGGGTCAGAAAGTAGGTCAGTAGTTCAGATCATAGAAAAATCTTGTTAACACACTAGAGACCACAGTTTTGGTCTGGTCATCATCCAACATTCATAAATTCTTAAATGAAATAGGTTACAGATCAGCCATTATTGGCCCTAAAATAACAGGTTTCGAAGACCTTGGCCTTAAAGTGCAGACAATAAGTTGCAGAAAGGGTTATCCTTTAGAAGCAAGGAATACACAACAGAACTGGAAAATGTGGAGTGTACATGTTTTTTTGGGTCACACTAGCTAGTTTTGGCCAACTGGACTTCATCAGTGACCCTAAAATATTTTCAAAATTCAACAATGGAATCAATGATCCCAAAAGGACAAGAAAATGTAAACTACACTATGATGCAGGGCAGGGAGACTTTTTATGGCCGCCACACATTCCGAGAAACCAGCTGCAGTGACGTTAAATAAGTTGTAGAAAGGGTTATCCTGAGCCATTTTTTGCCGAAAATTGACTGTTTTATTATTATTATTTTTTTTTTTTTTTTGGGGGGGGGGGGGGGGGGTGGCTGTGACCTTGAAAATAGTCAAGGTCACCAAAATCTAATCAAATATGCGGTATGTTGTAATGGTATATTATACCAAGTTTGAATGCAATTAATCAATTTGTTTATGAGAAAGGTGCAGTCAAGCCTTTTTTGTTCCAAAATCGTCTTTTTTTTTAGCCTGTGACCTTGAAAAAGGTCAAGGTCGACAAAATATAATCAAATCTGCATCATGTTGTAACGTTATAATGTACTAAGTTTGACTAAAATTAAGCAATTTATTAATGAGAGGCATTTTTGGCCCAAAATTGATTGTCTTAGAGGGCCTGTGACCTTGAAAAAGGTCAAGGTCACAAAAATCTAACCCGATCTGCGGTATGATATATTGTACCAGGTTTGACGAAAATTGGTCATTCTTTAATGAGATAGAGTGCAGGCAAGCCATTGTTGGCCCAAAATTGACTGTATTTGGAGGCCTGTGACCTTGAAAAAAATGTCAAGGTCACCAAAATCAAATCAAATTTCCAGTATGTTGAAATGATATATTGTTCCAAGTTTGATTAAAATTAATCAATTCGTTATTGAGATAGAGTACAGACAAGCCATTTTTGGCCTAAAAATAACTGTTTTTGGGTTGCTGTGACCTTGAAAAATGAGGTCAATGTCACCAAAATCCAATCAAATCTGCTGTATGTTGTAATGATATATTGTACTGTTGTTGTTTTTCTGCCAACATTTTAAATATATATTTCACAATCGAAAATACATTCCGTATTATTAAGCACTTCTAACATATTATACTAAATACATATAACTTCACAATATAAATTTCTTATGCATATACTGTATATAATATTGTGTCACGAGATACAAGAAACATAGATTCTGATATGGACATGTAGATTAGCACGCTTTAATGCGTATAATTGTTAAAAAATGTCATATTACTTTGGCAAATCACCAAGTACTGACAATTACCCCACTTGTAGAAAAACGGAAGTCACATGACTGCACATGTCATGGTTAATTAAATATTGTTGTCATATGAACGCGCATATGTTGGACTATATTGCATATAAGTTTCATCCAGATCCATCGTAGGCACAAATATGGCTAAACTGTAACCCGTTCTTTCCCAATTTCTGATGCTGTGCTACATTTTGATAAAAAAATTCATGAAAATTGACCAAAATTGACAAAGTTACAGCTGATTTAAAGTCCCAACTATAAATATTAGCTAGCTGTTTTTCCCAAACCCAGCGGCCCCTGGACCCTGATTCTGAAGGGTAGGAAAATCCCTGCTGTTTGTTAAAAGTACAGTCATATTCCAAATACATTTTGATAAAAACACAACCTGACACCCCTAAATTTTGAAATGAACTCCTGCAATATATAAGAAGGAAGATTCCATTTGGTACAAAAAGGGTTAACCTGCACAGGGCCTCCAGCTAACGTCCAGATCCGAAGGACGGTGCACTTTAAATATGACATTCATCCCTGCAAATGATGCCAATGGGGCGTGTTAGGACACCGAAATTTTATATTCGCTGCCGGGGACGGAACCCGGGACCTCTAGCATCAGAGGCAAGTGCACTAACCACTGAGCTATCACACTCCAATTTGTTTTCTAAACCAGGGTGAAACTGACAAAGATCATACAGCTAATAATTACCACACAGATAACGCCACCTTTTCATTTGTTTGAATTTACCTTTACGTCCCTGTTTACATTATTTACATCATTTTGAAGATGTTGATATACATTTTGTGGGACTTATAGCTGATCTTTGTATTAAATGCCATCTCAAGCCCCACCGCACCCACAAATTAAAACCATATTTTTAGCTCGTCTGTTTTTTTTTTTAAAAAACTTTCGAGCTATTGTCATCACTCCGGCGTCTTCGTTGTCGTCTGGCGTCGTCCTTAACCGAAAACCTTAACCTTGACCATATTTCCAAAAGTATTTGGCCTACCTTCATGAAACTTCATACACATACTCACCATCACAAGAGCTACATTCCCTACAAGTTTTATAACTCCATCTTGCAATTTGATTGCTCTTGTTAAACTTAGAACTTTGGTTTTCTAAAAGAAACTGCAGACGAGTGTTGGCACCCGCATGCGGTGCTCTTGTTCCATCTTACTATCAACAGCTTATATTTTGCCATACTCTTATGCCATAAAAGTAGCAGAATAATTAAATGGATAGCTTTTTCGAAACCATTGACCATTGTATTTCATTTTCCACGAGATATAATATTTAGGGACAGAAAAACAAATGTATTATAAAAGTAATTGACAGCTGAAATAAAAAACAACAAAAAATATAAACAGGACTATGTTGAAAATTTTGGACTTGCCCTCATGGCAGCTGGGCAATGGATTTGTCAGGCCCTGCTTATTAGAAGTTCTCATTTAGAAGTGCATTAAAGTATTTGCCTGAGCTAGAGTTTAGAATCTGTCTAGCACTTTAACCATTTCATTATTTCTGGCTAATAAAACATCTTTGATAGATAACAGCAATGCATGCATCAAATGTATCAGAAGTCTATACAAATCATTGTGTAAAACCCTGCCATCCAATGAAACCAGTGTATATGTATGGACAGTCAGACTCACACCACTCTGCCTGGGTAGGCTTAGATCCTCTAAGCAGTAAATACAAGTAGTTTCATCACAAAAAACAAGCCCATATAATCCTGAGCCCCTTGAACCCCAATAGTACAACTTGGGTTTACAGTGCGAAAACCTTATGTTTCGTTTCTCCTCTCTAAAATATAGATTGTGACGGGCCTCCGTGGCCTAGTGGATAAGAGTGCTCACTCTTAATCATTACGTCTCTCACCACTGTGGTTCGAGCCTCACTCGGGTCAGATGTGAGACGCCAAGTTCTGCAATGGTACATGTAGGTCAGGTGGTTTTTCTCTGGGTACTCCGGTTTTCGTCCACCTCTGATTAACAATCGGCTCGATATGAGTGAAATAATCTTAAAATCACCCCCCCCCCCCCTACACCATAGATTGTGGGAACTGGTTAGAACCCCCTCAATGAGGCGGTTCTAACTTGTACCCACAATCTATATTTTGAGTCGAAATAAGAAAAACATCACACTGTTCCATCTTGAAATTTTCAGGGCTTTTTTTTTTCGGCATTTAAGTTTACATTGTATTTGTATAGGCATGTTTTCATAATGTAAAGGTGCTGTTGATTTCGCTTTACTGGGAAACTCCATGCAGCCAAATATATTTCTCCTGGTGTAAAAATAACGTTGGATCAAATAATATTTAATCTGGTCTTATTAGTCCCCCACCCATAGGGGCTTGAAGAAATATATGGGCTGCATGATGCTTCCACGAAGAGCTGAATCTGGCCCGCACACTAGTACTGGTAAACCGCTTAGAGGATCTAAGCCTGCCCAGGAACCGCTGTGCGAGGCGGACCGTCCTTGCTAATAAACCCTATTAGTTTCATTGGGCGACAGGGCTTGAGATGTCATTTCATCTCAATGTTGGGTAAAAGTCCCACAAAATTGGAAGCAACGTCTCCAAAATGACCTTTACAGTGTTGACGGGGACGTTAAACCTCAAACCTGGGCTTATTCTTATCTTTTGCCAAGGCCTGACACAAAATGATTGCCGCTTTATTGCTATCAATTACCCAGAATCTCCCCTAAGAACACAAATCTTCCCATCTATAGTTTCTATCTTGGCCCCTTGATTTGCCCTAAAACCTTGTGGAATGTGTAAAAAGCAAAAACATGAGTGATCCCTACCATAATTACATCAACAACAGCGTAATTACTGTGTAGGCAGCTCCATCCTACCAAACCTGGAGTGTATGTAATTTACACCAGGAGTGTTTTGTTTGATTTCAGGTTTAACATCCTCATCAACACTATATAGAGACATTGCTTCTAATCATGCTAATTTTGTGGGACTTTTACCCCCGAGATTGAGATGAGATGATATCTCAAGCCCTGTCACCCAAGGAAACCAATAGGGTTTATAAGCATGTATGTTCTGACACACACCGCTTTGCCTGGGCCAGGGCAGGCTTGGATTCTCTAAGCGGAGTACTCGTCTGCGTACAAGCATCATGCATCCCATCAATTTCTTCAAGCCCCGATGGTCAGATTAAGTTGTGTAAAGCCTTGAAAACATGAGCTTGCACATGCAGATGTGCCAGTTTTGCAGAACTTTTCAATTTTTCTCAAAATAAAAAAATCCGAAGATTTCCATAGTCAAGACTGAGTTAAAACTAGCCAAAGGCACAAATATTTTATATCTCAACTCACTGCATCTAACAACATTGCAGAATAACTAATCAACAACTTGTTTCTGACAAGCCCCATGTTCAAGTAGCTCAAAACTTTTTTAGTGTGCAGTGTTGGGCGACAAAATTGGTAGTTTAGTGTGCAGTGTTGGGTGACAAAATTGGTAGTTCCATTTCAAGGGGTATCCCTTTGTCCTGTTTGTTAAAAATTCTGAGATCAATTTTCATTGCAGATAGTTGGTAGGGAAAGTGTTGCAATGTTTGTGATTGTCAGTGGTGGCTTTGACAAAGTCACACATAAGAGCTATCAAATTTTAATGTACGCAATGTTACTAGATTGCATTGTAGATATATTTTGTTACCTATATTTTGAATTTTTGGCTTGCAGCGACGGCTGCAAGCCATTTAGATTGGAAAAGTGATTCCGGTTTTAGACTTCTCTTTCTATGTTACTTTGGATCCTCAGGTTTTTTTTTTTTTTTTTCAAAAAAAAAAAATCAGAGATACAGTCAGCTTTTTCCGGTATTCTGGTTCCCTCACCCTTTAGCTCAATAGCTTTCGCATATTTTAATAGAATACAGGGTACCAGTTTAGTGAGAGATGGTCTAGTGACAGAGCTATCGTTTCGGTGCGAAAGTTTAACTAAACACCGAAGCGAATTTATCCACTAGGCCACGGTCTACTGTGCACTACCGGCAATACAGTTTACCTGACCACATTCATAAATCATCTGTGTAGCAGTCTAATATTCACTCGAAGGTCAAAAATCGATTGTTTTTTATGCCCCCGCCTATTTGGAGAATAGCGGAAGGGCATTAAGTTTTACCCCTGTCCGTCCGTTCGTTTGTCCGTCCGTCCCGACATCGTGTCCGGGCCATAACTCCTAAACCGTATGGAATATATGCATGAAACTTCACAGGTGCATCCATCACACTGAGATGATGTGTCATGAACAAGGAAGACAACTCTTGCATATTTGGCTTTTGAATTATCTGCCCTTGACTTAGTACCATATAGTAAATCTATCCGGGCCATAACTCCTAAACCGTACGGAATATATTCATGAAACTACACAGGTGCATTCACCACACTGAGACGATGTATCATGAATAAGGGTGACAACTCTTGCATTTTTGGTTTTTGGATTATCTGCCCTTGACTTAGAACCATATAGTAAACCGTGTCCGGGTCATAACTCCTAAACCGTATGGAATATAT
Source organism: Lucinisca nassula (assembly GCA_963580285.1). Classification (NCBI taxonomy): domain Eukaryota; kingdom Metazoa; phylum Mollusca; class Bivalvia; order Lucinida; family Lucinidae; genus Lucinisca; species Lucinisca nassula. Next base: position 7,258,665 of record OY757015.1, on the reverse strand, counting down.
TCATGAAACTTCACATGTGCATTCATCACACTGAGACGATGTGTCATGAACAAGGAAGACAACTCTTGCAATTTTGGTTTTTTGGATTATCTGCCCTTGACTTAGTACCATATAGTAAACCGTGCCCGGGCCATAACTCCTAAACTGTACGGAATATATTCATGAAACTTCACAGGTGCATTTATCACCCTGAGACAATGTGTCATGAACAAGGAAGGCAACTCTTGCATTTTTGGTTTTTTGGATTACCTGCCCTTGACTTAGTACCATATAGTAAACCGCGTCCGGGTCATAACTCCTAAACCGTATGGAATATATTCATGAAACTTCACAGGTGTATTCATCACACTGAGACGATGTGTCATGAACCAGGAAGACAACTCTTGCAATTTTGGTTTTTTTAATTATCTGCCCTTGACTTAGTACCATATAGTAAACCGTGTCCGGGCCATAACTCCATAACCGTATGGAATATATTCATGAAACTTCACATGTGCATTCATCACACTGAGACGATGTGTCATGAACAAGGAAGACAACTCTTGCATTTTTGGTTTTTGGATTATCTGCCCCTGTCTTAGTACCATATAGTAAACCGTGTCCGTGCCATAATTCCTAAACCGTATGGAATATATTCATGAAACTTCACAGGTGCATTCATCGCACTGAGACGATGTGTCATGTACAAGGAAGACTACTCTTGCATATTTGGCTTTTGGATTATCTGCCCTTGACTTAGTACCATATAGTAAACCGTGTCCGTGCCATAACTCATAAACCGTATGGAATATATTCATGAAACTTCACAGGTGCATTCATCACACTGAGACGATGTGTCATGAATAAGGAAGACAACTCTTGCATTTTTGGTTTTTGGATTATCTGCCAATCACTTAGTAACATATAATAAACCGTGTCCGGGCCATAACTCCATAACCGTATGGAATATATTCATGGAACTTCACAGGTACATTCATCACACTGAGACGATGTGTCATGAACAAGGGAGACAACTCTTGCATAATTGGTTTTTGGATTATCTGCCATTGACTTAGTACCATATAGTAAACCGTGTCCTGGCCATAACTCCTAAACCGTATGGAATATATTCATGAAACTTCACAGGTGCATTCATCCCACTGAGGCGATGTGTCTTGAACAAAGAAGACAACTCTTGCATTTTTGACTTTTGGATTATCTGCCCTTGACTTAGTACCACATAGTAAACCGTGTCCGGGCCATAACTTCTAAACCGTATGGAATATATTCATGAAACTTCACAGGTACATTCATCACACTGAGACGATGTGTCATGAACAAGGAAGACAACTCTTGCATTTTTGATTTTTGGATTATCTGCCCTTGATGCATATATTTTATGATTGATTTGAAGTACATTTGTAATATTTTTTATGAAGGGCATTTGGCGGGGGCATCCGCGTCCTATGGACACTTTTTCTAGTGTTGAAATTTTTATAGGGTAGATTCCTGACGTCAGAAGTGTTAACTAGAGTAGGTCAACTGAACTGCTGCGTCTTTTTTTATCGTGTCCGATCAATATCTTTCTTATTCCTGGATTGATTTTAGAATAACTTGACAGTAATGTTAATCATCATGAGAGGATTATCTCATGTGCGCCAGGTTGGTTTCTAAAACCGAGTTATCATGTTCAAAATGATTCTTTGAGCTGTTCTTTCATTTCCTTGTTTTTATAGTTTTTTAACATCAACATTTTCCTACTCCTCTGATAGCGCTGCCGGGGCGCTAGTCAGTTTCACTGACAGTTCTAGTTATATTGAAGGTATTGCCACCAATAAATGAACAAAGTTTACGGCGTACTGACAGTCAATTGGTCCAGTTTTTATCAAGATTAAGATTCACCTTAAATAGCTTTATACTGTTTATTTCTTTTTACACTTTCAGATAAAAACTGTTACCATTGGTAACATTGTTTACTTTGGTTGTCTCTTGTTTATAATATTTTATACGTTGCTAATAAAAGATGTTAACATTTAATGTAGAAGTAAAACAAAGACCAGGAATTGGTACAATTAACTAACTCCACCCATAAAAGACACCAAAGGGAAAGAAATACAAACATTAAGCGACCAGACCATAATGGAAACCTAAACAAAGGAAGGCCATAAGGACAGTTACTTTCCCACAAAATGGCCATATGGCCATCCAAAACCAAAAGACACAAGTGATACACACAGTAAGTAACAAACAACAACATAAATAAATCGCCACAGAAGAGCCGCCTTGGAACGGTCAGTGGAAGATTTCCACTGGGGGGGGGGGGGGGGGGCTTAAATCGATTTTACGTGGCCACAATCCTCGCCCTTACTTCCGTCGCGATTTAGACAAATAATTTGTTCAGTCCGCATGAAGGCCTCCTAACTCATCAGTGCAACAGCTCCGTGAACACAAAAATCAAAGAACCACAGAGCACAGAGGTGAGACAACGGTGAGGACTCGACAGCAAGAAACCACTGAAATGCTGGAGCAAAAGAAAACCAACAGTTAGACTCCGATGAGCCCGACCAGAGACAGAGCATCAGGCACCAACCAACATTATCTCTCTAATTTTCAATAAGCCTTTACGTTGGAGCCGTCATAGAATCTGAGACCTGACCCACCGGCGTGCAATTAAAGAGGGAAGCAAAGTTGCCAACCGTGATTGGGTTAACTACCATGCATGCAGTCTGTCGTATAATATCCATGTTGTACCCAATCTTTTTATATCGAAGAATGATTTTACGAAATTGGGTGCTGAAGTCATTGCGGTTATATATTTTTCTGAATTTATATACTAAGTCACCATAAAATTCGGGTTCCGATAGACCTTGTTGCAGAAGAGATTTAAGTCCAATATTGAATTTTGAAATTAAATCAGAATGGCGTCTATAAAATTTTGAAAAGGCTTTGCGTAGTTTATGGTACCGATAACCCTGATTAAGGAGTTTAGCCATTAATAATTTATTACGCGTGTTGAAGTCAGTTACATGACTACACACTCTAGCAAATCGAATTAATTGCGAAATACAAACGCCATACGATGGCGCAAGAGGAACATCACCATCCAAAAAAGGAAAATTTACAATCTCAAAATCAAAATCATCGCGTTTATCATAAATTTTGCACGAAACAAATCCATCTACAATAGATAGATGTAAATCCAAAAACGGGGCCTCGGTATCAGAAGAATTTGCTTTATTTAACTGAAGTTCTAGGGGGTAAATCTGACTGATCAAACCATCAAAATAGGTATTATCAATATTTAATAAATCATCTAACTATCTAGAAGTAGAGCTAAAAGCTTCAATAATTTCAGATTGGTTATCAATGGAAAGCGACAAAATGAAGTCTTTTTCATAACAATACAAGAACAGATCAGCCACAAGAGTTGCGCAATTAGTACCCATCGGAATACCCACAATTTGTCTGAATAACTTAGTACCGAATCTAATGTAAATATTGTCAAGTAGAAAGGTGAGGGCATCACACACTTTCTGACATGACCAAAGTGTATAATTCTTATGCTCTTTAGAAGTGAAAAATGCATTTCTGACATTACATGCAAGATAGAGAGAATCTTCTCTGTGAAAAGCCCATTCAATTAAATCATTAAGCTTTTCTTTTATAAGATTATGAGGAAGTGTAGTGTAAAGAGTGGAAAAATCGTAGGTAGACAGACTAGAAGCACGAAAATGTCTAGATTTCAATTTATTTAAAACCTCATTCGAATTTTTTTATAGACCAAACAGATTTCTTCCTGACCTTTCAAAGACTTTATCACAATATTTAATCACGACGTTTTAATAGCAGTAAGACAGGAAGTTAATAATTTAGAAAGTTCAGTGGTAGTGCAAGAGCTAGAATTTGCAATAAACCGTGCTTTGTAAGGTTTTTTATGAAGTTGTAGGAAGCTTGTCTTGGCCTTCGTTAACACACACAGCAAACTTGGTGGCTGAAAGACAAACATGTTTATCTACTATAGCTCTCTCTTCAGCTAAAGGCTGAAGTTCATAGGCCTTAGTACCACCAAGCTCCTGCTTAAGCGTGTTAACATAGTGGAGCCGTCACACAACGACGACGTTGTTAGCGGCCTTGTCTGCAGGGGCCAAAACAAACTTCTTATGAAATTCTTGAATACCTAGTTTAAGATGACGTAAAGACGTCTTGGGCTTAGGAGGTAATAAGTTAGTATTTTGAGAATAGAAAGAAATGCGTTTATTCACTAGTTTTAAAATGCTAAGTTTCCCGTCCTTAAGGGCTTTATGCTCAACATACTCTCGCTTACACCATCGATTACCGAATTCATTCAAGGAAGCAGCGATTTCATCTCTACATTTACTGAAATCAATTTTAGAAGGAAACCGATATTTCGGTCCTTTAGAAATTATATTCCTTATCCTAGAATCAGGAATAATTTTCAAATTGCCAGTAATTACATGACCAGCAGCAGGATAGCAGTACTTTGAGTTTTTACAATCACATGAATCAGGAGAATTAGTATCAATATCAAGATCTGAAACAAGTTTATTGAAATTAAAAATGATAGATCTAACAGGTTTGTTATATTTATAGCAAATTATAGGTGTTTCAGTATTTTGAAATAAGCAGGAATGGAAGAAAGCACCGATCTCTCACGGAAGATACTGGGCAAATCTATAAAATCCATACCCTTATTAATGAAGGATATTTTGAAGAAATGGCGTTTATGATTAATTTCAGAATCAATGTAAGGACGGAGAGTATGCTGAGTATAGCCTCTAGTTAAGAGAGCCGCATCATATAACTGATGAGAACCATCGTAGAATTTATTCGCCTCGGTGTCCAGAAGACGTAAAACAGAAACGGGTAATGAACTTAAAAATGAAAGCATAGAGTGGCGTCCATGATTTAATAATATAATTGACAGTCACTTCAGTCTAGTATTGTTTCGTTTAAACGCACGTGATTTACGTTTAAAGTTACCATTTTTCCTGGTGCCGTGAGATCTAGTTCTGTGTTTTCGACATTCCAGGAGTGAGAAAATATCAAAGTCCGGCATTCTGGAAATATTACCCTCATGATAAATGTTGTCATTAAATCCCAGTGGAAAAGGGGTCTGTAAAAATTTAATCCATTTCAGTTCAGCTTCATGTCTTTTGATTATTTTGAATCTAGATGTAGAATTTGCATCGTAATAAAGTTTTTCCACTGGTTGTATAACAATGTTATTTACAGAATGACCTGTACGTCGAAAGTGACGGTACAAGAAAGTGTCAGTTTTCTTAGGCTTACTCATTCTACGATAATGCTCGTTCAATCTTGTTTTAAGCATGCGGTTAGTTTGACCGACGTACTGCATATTACAGTTTGCAGCACGTCAAGTAATTAGATAAATTAAATCTGTAGACTGTCATGTCAAATCAGACATGTTAACTACAGAGAAGCGTCTACCGTTTACAGATGAAGTAACGGTAGACGCAGGGCTTAAATGCGAACAACATCTGCACCTCTTGGCATTGCGCTTAGAAATACTAGGATACATTCCACTTCTTTTCCACGGATTAGTATATTTTCGAAGGATGGGCGATTTGAGAGGAGATAGTCTTATACGAAGACTACTCCCAAAAACATTGGTATTGCCTGCTCCTTTGAGATTAACTGAAGTTACAGAAGACAAATTTAAGGGTCTAACCAATACCGAAGGCAACATAGTATTAAAGTTCTTAATAGAATGGGGAATCCGTACAGAAGAAGCAGAGTGTAACCTAAGGGGTGATATTGATATTTTAAATGTATTTGTAATACTCATTTAGGTTAATAAGGTTCTGATACCGTCAAAACTAAAGCGATGTTCATACCGGTTATTAAATAAATAAATAAAACAGCATATAAAATTACTGAAGAAGATTCCTTCGAATAGAAAGAAGGTACAACAAAAGCCCACAAAACATCCTAGTCTACTTAAAGTACAGGGATGTCAAACAAGCAGTTGTTATACAACGAGGAACGAACATCAGTTTAATAATGACCTTCAACAGGTATCTAAAGGATGTCAATTGATGGAACAGTGAAAAGCAATTGTATAAGCAATCCCTGAGGATTGGAAAAATAAGAGAATTAAATGCATGTACGGGGAGACCTTTTACAGCCGCCACACGGCACAATAAAAACAGCCCTGATATGCAAAGTAGAAGTAAAACAAAGATCAGGAATTGATACAATTAACTTACTCCACCCATAAAAGACACCAAAGGGAAAGAAATACAAACATTAAGCGACCAGACCATAATGGAAACCTAAACAAAGGAAGGCCATAAGGACAGTTACTTTCCCACAAAATGGCCATATGGCCATCCAAAACCAAAAGACACAAGTGATACACACAGTAAGTAACAAACAACAACATAAATAAATCGCCACAGAAGAGCCGCCTTGGAACGGTCAGTGGAAGATTTCCACTGGGGGGCTTAAATCGATTTTACGTGGCCACAATCCTCGCCCTTACTTCCGTCGCGATTTAGACAAATAATTTGTTCAGTCCGCATGAAGGCCTCCTAACTCATCAGTGCAACATCTCCGTGAACACAAAAATCAAAGAACCACAGAGGTGAGACAACGGTGAGGACTCGACAGCAAGAAATCACTGAAATGCTGGAGCAAAAGAAAACCAACAGTTAGACTCCGATGAGCCCGACCAGAGACAGAGCATCAGGCACCAACCAACATTATCTCTCTAATTTTCAATTAGCCTTTACGTTGGAGCCGTCATAGAATCTCTAATGTCTCTTTCTCCTTCGTCTTATACTCCCTTGTATGTATATTTGTGTCGTCACCTAACAATTACATGTTTACTGGCCACATGACATGAATGTATACTCATTATGTATGGAAGACCGCCTCCGTGGTCCAGTGATTAAGGTCACTGACTTGTAATCACTGGAGGGTCATGGGTTCGAGCCCCGCTACCGGCCATGATCGTTTATGCGAGAACATTAGGTAGTTTGTGTCGGAGGATCGGAGTCTAGTACTGGTACTTTCCAGGAACGATGGTTAGGAAACTACCCGCCTGTATATGACTGAAAGAGTGTTGAACGGGCGTAAAACCTAGCAAAACAAACAGTATGTATGATGTGTTCTACCACATTATTGTCTCTCATAAATCTGTTAGGGACATTTATATTGTTTTGTTTGTCCATTTCTACTTGCCAAATCGCATATCGTCTGTGCTCCATAAGTCCATTATTCCTCCTGTCTGTCTGTTAACAATGTCTTCTTCCAACTACTATTCAGATACTACTGAGCAAATTTCAATAAAACAGGGTCATCACAATGATCCCTTACTATCATAGTTGGTCAAAAGTGAGAATGTGATCATTGGGTCACATGTCAATGTCTCAATTACCTTAACATTGAAATATTTCTTCCAATAAATGTCAGGGTAGTGCCACATAGAAAATTGACACCTCATGGGTTTGTCCATTCCAATGTGTAGATAAACCATATATTGCCTTAAAGTACACTGCATCAAAAGTCTATGTCCCATTAACAAGAACAGTGCAACTTGCTTCCTCACCAGTACTTTCATCTACATCAACTCGTACATCCATGTGGCGGCAATATGGCTACATTTACACCAGGAACAGTACCCTTAAAACCAGGCAAGCCTTTCCTTTTAAAAGGAACCTTTATTACACATTCTCTATGCTTACTGGACAAATCAACAGGCCAACTACGAACCCTGTGATACTGAATTAGTCACATCTATATTCTGATAAAGAATTTTCAGTGCCTGTGCAGGTCATAGATGCCGTAATTTCAGAATAACTGTGTAAGCTTTCGGAGTGTATGTAAATAATGTACACAGAATGTGACGTACTTGTAACTTGTGTATAGTGGAATCATGATTCCTGAAGAATCGTCTTTTAGACCCATCTTACATTTGTTTGTTTCATTTGATGTTTAACTTCCCAATCAACACCATATAGCATAACAGGTAAATTTGATGATGTTGCTTCCAATTTTGTGCGACTTTTACCTGACATTGAGATGAAATGACATCTCAATTTGTTTGTTTGATTTGATGTTTAATGTCCCCGTCAGCACTATAAAAGTCATTTTGGAGACATTGCTTCCAATTTTGTTGGGTTTTTACCCGACATTGAGATGAAATGACATTTCAAGCCCTGTCGCCCAATGAAACTAATAGGGTTTATAGGCTTGGACAGTCTGACTCGCTCCGCTTTCTCTGGGCAGGCTTAGATCCTCTAAGTGGGTAACCAATACTTGTGTGCGGTTGGATTCCGCTCTGCGTGAAATTACATCTCAAGCCTTGTATCCCAATGAAACCAATCGGTTTATGACTCGCACCACTTTCCCTGGGCAGGCATAGATCCTATAAGCGGTTAACCCGGCAGTATCCTGTGCGGCCGGTTTCAGCTCCGCACGGAAGCATCATGCAGCCCATCTATTTCTTCAAGCCTCGATGGGCAGGGGCCACTTCGGGGAGATAGATAGATAGATAGATAGATAGATAGATACATAGATAGATAGATAGATAGATAGATAGATAGATAGATAGATAGATAGAATTCTGATAGATAGAACAAGTACATTTCTATCTCTTGAACAGAAATAGTAACTCTTCCCTACCCCAAAGATGTATATATGCAACTGCAGTTTTATAAAATTAATACTGGTAGAGTGCAACTGCAGTTTTCAAAAATAATACTGGTTCTTTTGTTTGTTTGATTTGAGGTTTAACTTTCCCGTCAACACTGTAAATGTCATTTTGGAGACGTTACTTCGAATTTTGTGGGACTTTTACCCGACATTGAGATGAAATGACATCTCAAGCCCTGTCGCACCGCTTTCCCTGCCCAGCAGGCACTCAACGTTGAATCAACGTTGAGTTTGGGTTGAAATTAGGTTGATTGGTTGATCAACCTTGTATCAACCTCTGTTCAACGGTGATTTATCAACACTGATTAAACGTTGGCAGTATAACGTTGAATCAAAGTTGATATGTTGTTGTATATAAACAACTGATTCCGCAAAGTTGTACTTAAGTTGGTAAAACTCTGCTGATTAAACGTTGAAGTCCTAAATATTTAATCAACGTTGAAATTTGGCTGACAATCAACATTTGGTCATCACGACATAATAAACAACAACAACAGCAACGATATTATTATTATTATCCCCAAGTTTTTCAACGAAAAGTGGGGATATTGTTATCGCCTCCGTCCGTCCGTCCGTCTGTCTGTCTGTCCGTCTGTCTGTCCGGCTATCTCCTCCTAAACCGTTAGCCGGAATTCAACCAAATTTGGTATGCGAGTTGCTTACATGAATGGCTTGCGCAAGAGCACATTTTTTTCCCCGCCCCCCAGGGGCCCTGGGGAGGGGTCAAAAGGTCATATTTTGACCTACTGTGGAGAAAACGTGGGGATTTGCGATGGCTTGCCATCGACTGCGCGCTCTAGTTATTATTGTTGTTCCTGCTGCTGCTTTAAAACAACACTCGCACATTCCAAAGGGCACATCACGTCGGGTCAACGTCGTATCGACGTCGTCGCATCGATGTTGATGCGACGTGCCCTAAACGTCATGTGCCCACAGGGATAAAAATCCAGAATGCGCGCAGGTGCGGCAAACGATCAGGGCTTACGCTGTTTGCTTGTCAAATACCAATTATACATGTCCAGTTTGCAAGTTTTGAATGAACTTTCCCACGAAACTCGCAGAAACAAAAAATGGCGGCGCCGAACAGAAAAAGGTATCTAGAGTTTTATCCTTACGTACGTCGCTGGCATAACCAGTGTTCGGCTTATCCTGCGTCTAAACGAATACTAGTTGATGAGATGGTGCTTATAAAAAATGCAGGCTTTGTTAGATCTTCTTATTTTCACATCTTTTTGGTCGTGACGTGACGCGCCGGGAAAATCCTTATAGCGCATGCACACTGTGCGTGTAAGTTTTTTTCGTGAGCTTGAGACAAAGAGGAATAAAGGTTCCTTTTAAAAGGAAAGGCTTGCCGGGTTTTAAGGGTACTGTTCCTGGTGTAAATGTAGCCATATTCCCGCCACATGGATGTACGAGTTGATGTAGATGAAAGTACTGGTGAGGAAGCAAGTTGCACTGTTCTTGTTAATGGGACATAGACCTTTGATGCGGTGTACTCTAAGGCAATACATGTGTATGGTTTATCTACACATTGGAATGGACAAACCCATGAGGTGTCAATTTTCTATGTGACACTACCCTGACCTTTATTGTAAGAAATATTTCAATGTTAAGGTAACTGAGGCATTGACATGTGACCCAATGATCACATTCTCACTTTTGACCAACTATGATAGTAAGGGATCATTGTTATGACCCTGTTTATTGACATTTACTCAGGGGTATCTGAATAGTAGTTGGAAGAAGACATTGTTAATAGACAGACAGGAGGAATAATGGACTTATGGAGCACGGACGATATGCGATTTGGCAAGTAGAAATGGACAAACAAAACAAAATAACTGTCCCTAACAGATTTATGAGAGATAATGATGTGGTAGAACACATCATACATACTGTTTGTTTTGCTAGGTTTACGCCCGTTCAACAATCTTTCAGTCATATACAGGCGGGTAGTTTACTAACCATCGTTCCTGGAAAGTACCAGTACTAGACTCCGATCCTCCGACACAAACTACCAAATGTTCTCACATAAACGATCATGGCCGGTAGCGGAGCTCGAACCCATGACCCTCCAGTGATTACAAGTCAGCGACCTAAATCACTGGACCACGGAGGCGGTCTTCCATACATACTGAGTATACATTCATGTAATGTGGCCAGTAAACATGTAATTGTTAGGTGACGACACAAATATACATACAAGGGAGTATAAGACGAAGGAGGAAGAGACATTAAATGTTAACATTAACATCTTTTATCAGCAAAGTATAAAAATATTATAAACAAGAGACAACCAAAGTAAACAATGTTACCAATGGTTACAGTTTTTATCTGAAAGTCTAAAAAGAAATAAACAGTATAAAGCTATTTAAGGTGAATCTTAATCTTGATAAAAACTGGACCAATTGACTGTCAGTACGCCGTAAACTTTGTTCATTTATTGGTGGCAGTACCTTCAATATAACTAGAGCTGTCAGTGACACTGACTAGCGCCCCGGCAGCGCTATCAGAGGAGTAGGAAAATGTTGATGTTAAAAAACTATAAAGAACAAGGAAATGAAAGAACATAGCTCAAAGAATCATTTTGAACATGATAACTCGGTTTTAGAAACCAACCTGGGTTTTGCACACAACACATCCTCTCATGATGATTAACATTACTGTCAAGTTATTCTAAAATCAATCCAGGAATAAGAAAGATATTCATCGGACACGATTAAAAAAAAACCAGCAGTTCAGTTGACCTACTCTAGTTAACACTTCTGACGTCAGGAATCTACCCTATAAAAATTTCAACACTAGAAAAAGTGTCCATAGGACACGGATGCCCCCCGCCAAATGCCATTCATAAAAATATTACAAATGTACTTCAAATCAATCATAAAACATATGCATCAAGGGCAGATAATCCAAAAAACCAAAAATGCAAGAATTGTCTTCCTTGTTCATGACACATCGTCTCAGTGTGAAAAATGCACCTGTGAAGTTTCATGAATATATTCCGTACGGTTTAGAAGTTATGGCCCGGACACGGTTTACTATATGGTACTAAGTCAAGGGCAGATAATCCAAAAGCCAAAGGTGCAAGAGTTGTCATTCTTGTTCAAGACACATCGTCTCAGTGTGATGAATGCACCTGTGAAGTTTCATGAATATATTCCATACGGTTTAGGAGTTATGGGCCGGACACGGTATCCGGGATATGGTACTAAGTCAAGGGCAGATAATCCAAAAGCCAAAAATGCAAGAGTTGTCTTCCTTGTTCATGACACATCGTCTCAGTGTGATGAATGCACCTGTGAAGTTTAATGAATATATTCCATACGGTTTAGGAGTTATGGCCCGGACACGGTTTACTATATGGTACTAAGTCAAGGGCAGATAATCCAAAAACAAAAATTGCAAGAGTTGTCTTCCTTGTTCATGACACATCGTCTCAGTGAGATGAATGCACCTGTGAAGTTTCATGAATATATTCCATACGGTTTAGGAGTTATGGCCCGGACACGGTTTACTATATGGTACTAAGTCAAGGGCAGATAATAATAAAAAAAAATGCAAGCGTTGTCTTCTTTGTTCAAGACACATCGTCTCAGTGTGATGAATGCACCTGTGAAGTTTCATGAATATATTCCGTACGGTTTAGGAGTTATGGCTCGGACACGGTTTACTATTTGGTACTAAGTCAAAGGCAGATAATCCAAAAACCAAAAATGCAAGAGTTGTCTTCCTTGTTTATGACACATCGTCTCAGTGTTATGGATGCACCTGTGAAGTTTCATGAATATATTCCGTACGGTTTAGGAGTTATGGCCCGGACACGATGTCGGGACGGACGGACAAACGAACGGACGGACAGGAGTAAAACTTAATGCTCTTCCGCTATTCTCCAAATAGGCGGGGGCATAAAAACCCATTGAGTTTTGACCTTCGAGTGAATTGTAGACTGCTACACAGATGATTTATGAATGTGGTCAGGTAAACTGTATTGGCGTTAGTGCACAGTAGACCGTGGCCTAGTGGATAAATTCGCTTCGGTGTTTAGTTAAACTTTCGCACAGAAACGATAGCTCTGTCACTGGACCATCTCTCAATAAACTGGTACCCTGTATTCTATTAAAATATACGAAAGCTATTGAGCTATAGGGTGAGGGAACCAGAACACCGGAAAAAGCTGACTGTATCTCTGATTTTTGTTTTAAAAAAATTCACCTGAGGATCCAAAGTAACATAGAAAGAGAAGTCTAAAACCGGAACCACATTTCCAATCTAAATGGCTTGCAGCCGTCGCTGCAAGCCAAAAAAAGCAGAAACATGTTATTCATTGTGCGAGGTAAGATTTATTATTATCATTATTACTGCATGTATTTTCATACTAGCATGTGTTATGTGTTATTACGCACAGTACAATGGAAACGAAGAAACTTTTTGATTAATAAATTTAGTACTCTTTCAAGTGCTCATTACAAGCGCATGCACGCAGACGCGCAGTTATGAAAATGCACCGCCAAAACGAGCTTCTCAACTTGCAGTTAATACAAAATATCATTTAAAAGTGACTTTGTAATAGCTTTGTTCTTTATAAATTTTAAAATTAACTTAAATGAAGAGAGACTTTCCATTTTTCCAGTAAACTTTTAAAACGAACGAAACGAAGTGCAATAATGAATATATAATTGGCCAGTCAAAGGAAAAATATATAAATTAAAATGCCCTTTAAAATGCACGATTCTATTTCTATTACTTAGCAGTAAAATCAAGCTTCTGGGCCATGTAATGCTTAGTTTAAGTCACTGGGAAACTTTTTAGAAAATATGTGATTTTCAGCCAACCAATTAAAATTTTGTTATGCTCCGGCTTTACTCCTTTGTGTATACATAACTGTGCTTATCAGTTTGGTGAGTGGGATATTTCCACATTATAGGCGTGAAATATTAAAGCGATTCCCAACTTATGCCACAAGTTTTATGCCTTTTTTTTTACGAACATACACCCGTGCGACATAGTGCATTTTTTCACATCTCAAAAATGGCTTCTTTTCTGATGAAAATTTGTGATATTTTTGTTACTTTTACTTCAAACATATGTTGTGGGTGCCCGTTAGAACTGCCTCATTGAGGCGGTTCTAACAAGTACCCATAACCTATGTTTTGAAGCAGGAATGTAGAAATAAGAAAAATGATATATACCCCCGTAAACGCCAGTTTTCTCTATATAAAGTGGGGTTTAGGAGGTGTTAATTTCACGGACGAGTTCACGTGATGGATTTTACGGCCCTTTCAAAATTATTTCACTCATATTGAGCCGATCGTTTATCAAAGGTGGCCGAAAACCGGAGTAACCGGAGAAAAAATTACCTGACGTTCCGTTGCAGAACTTGGCGTCTCACGTGTGACCCGAGCCAGGCTCGAACCACAGCGGTGAGGGATCTAATAATTAAGAGTCAGCGATCTTATCAACTAGGCCAATGAGGCCCATATGTTTTATGCCTGTACATGGTTAGTTTGGACGATTCCGTTCCCTATTATATGTTACTGTTATTATACATGTATTTTTATGCAAATGGCGCAAGATGCCCTGGGTGTACATAGTACGTGGGTCTACACTATTTACCCAAATCGCATCCATTGTACCCTATATAGGCATTATAATGTGCAAATGTAATTTAACAGGGTTTACAATAAAAATGCATATTTAAACGTTTGTTACAAGACGTGCGGCCCCCGCCCATTGGGGATTGCAGAAATAAATGGGCTGCATGATGCTTCAACGCAGAGCTGAAACCGACCGCACATGAGTACTGGTAAACCGCTCAGAGAATCTAAGCCTGCCCAGGTAAAGCGGTGCGAGTTGGATTGTCCGTGCTTATAAACATTATTTGTTTCATTTGGGCACAGGGCTTGAGATGTCATTTCATCTCCATGTCGGGAAAAAGTCACACAAAATTGGAAGCAACGACTCCAAAATGACCTATACAGTGTTGACGGGGACGTGAAACCTCAAATAAAACAAACAAAACAAGACATGTTAAATCTAAAATCATATCACTTTATCTAGAAAAAAAAACTTGAAATAAACAGAAGCATAGGCCTACCCCTGCATTATTATTATTATTATTATTATTATTATTATTATTTTACTTTTCTTATTTCTTCTCAAATCATAGGTCGTGGGTACCCGTTAGAAGGCGGTTACAACAAGCAACAGCAAGCTACGGGTACGTATCCATGGAACATGTTAGACGTTAATTTTATTTAGTAAGAAAAGGTTACTCAGGAAAAGCCACAATCAAAGACGACAGCCACCACAATAACAGTTAGAAATGATGAGACGACACGTCACATACACAATCGAAATGTGCGTGCACCAACAGTACAAAACCAGAAACTGCAACGGAATCATTACGACAACATGCCTATGTAATGCAGGGCAATGCTTTATGCATCCAGTCGCTTCATGTTTGTGTTTCTTTCCCCTTGTTGTCTTTGATGGGTGGAGTAAGTTAATTGTATCGATTCCTGATCTTTGTTTAACTTCTACTATGATAATTGGTGATTTGTTCTTATTTCTGCTCCAAACATAGATTGTACATGTAGATGCTCGTTAGAGCCGGTTCTAACGCGTATTCACAATTAGTATTAATAATTATATTCGACCTCTCCATCTCAAACCCGATGCTTTACCACTGCACTCCAGCGCATTTATGTTTTGGGGCAGAAATAAGTAAAATAATGTAAACCCCACTTTTCTCTATATAAAGTAGTGTTTACAAGGGTAATCATTGCATGGACTTGTTAACATGATGTGACCGCCAGTAGTTAAACTACTGATTGGGTTTCAAATCCGGAGTTTACGAAATTTTCACCATCGCCCCAAATTCCGATGCAGTGTCATACATAATGGCAATAACAGTATATTCAGCATTCATGGTCAGGTGGTATAGACACAGCAAAGCGTATGGCATTAACAAACACTTCCGGCGTGCAGCCACATTTATTTTGCTGCTTTGTTCATAAGCATATTTAGTTTTCTCTCCTCTAATAAATAATGATTTCTTTAATGAATGAAATTTTGAAGATGAAGGAACAGGTTTCAGAGAGGGATAGGGTAGGTAGTCAGAGAGACATTTATAGGTCTAGAGTGAGTTAGAGTGAACATTTGGACTAATTCCAGTCTACCACGATAAGAAAAACCGAAACAAAATGTTTGGTCATTGTAAGGTTACTTAACTCAGATTTTTGGTTCAATCCTATTTTTGGTTATGGCATTTTCAAGATTAAACGTTATTTTATGCATGTTTTCGTGTAAAATTGAGGATCAAATGCAAATTGTTCATAAATAAGAACTTATCATGATGTGCGATTTAAATTACTAATTCATAATTAAAACTCTTGCTGCATATATATATATATATTTATATTAACGGTCGATCCTCAAACCAGTCTGTTGTGGAGAGGTGGCTTACAACACAGAAAACGATCCTCATACCTAGCAGTTATGGTGAGGTGGTATCGATACTGCAAAGTATACAACACTCATGATTTCACTATTTAAGTAGCACATAAAGTAAGGAATTAAACACAATAAATATCTAATTCAGAATTTAAACTTCTCGATGCTTATGTGTTTTTTTTTTTTTTTGTTTTTTTTCAATTTTCGATCGATCCTCATACCAGTCTGTTGAGGAGAGGTGTCTTTTTTAGAAAACGATCCTCATGCCTTGCATTCATGGCGAGGTGGTACCGATACTTCAAAGCACACAGCACTTACACATACATACCTTCGGTTTATTCCAAGCATGATTTCAATATTTACGTAATTAGCACATGAGGTAAGGCAATACTAATTCAGAATTTAAACTTCTCTATGCGCATGTTTTTTTTTTTTTTTTTTCAATTTTCGATCGATCCTCATACCAGTCTGTTGAGGAGAGGTGGCTTTTTTAGAAAACGATCCTCATGCCTTGCATTCATGGTGAGGTGGTATCGATATTTCAAAGCATACAGCACATACACATACATATTTTCGGTCCACAAGCATGATTGCATTACTTACGTAATTAGCACATGAAGTAAGGAACCCTAATTCAGAATTTAAACTTCTTTATGGTCATGCTTTTTTTCAATTTTCGATCGATCCTCGTACCAGTCTGTTGAGGAGAGGTGGCTTTTTAGAAAACGATCCTCATGCCCTGCGTTCACGGTGAGGTGGTATCGATACTTTAAAGCATACAGCACTTACACAGACATACTTTCGGTTTACAAGCATTATTTCATTATTTACGTAATTAGCACATGAAGTAAGGAAATACTAACTAAGAATTTAAACTTCTCTATGATCATGCTTTTTTTTTTTTTTTTCAATTTTCGATCGATCCTCATACCAGTCTGTCGAGGCGAAGTGGCTTTTTAGAAAACGATCCTCATGCGAGATGGTATTGATACTTCAGAGCATACAGCCATTACAAATACATACTTTTCCTGAAAACTTGAACGACACCGGATCGCGGTCAAAGTTTACACGAACCCATTTGGGGTTCATTTAATTTGCATGCGACCCACTGCGTTCATATTTACATAAACAGCAGAAAGATAAAATGCATTTCTAAAGTGTATGGATTTTCTACACAATACACAATAATTCCTTCCAGAAACTAAACATGCATTTATAGGAGAAAACACATCTGTGGTGTAATTTGAAGAATTGCCTTTCTTGTTTTTCAGATAGTGTTATGAATAGCATCAAAGGCTTGACCCCGACAGAATTAAAAAAGAAAAGAAAAGAAACTAGCGTCCGCCGGACTAAAATAGACAGCTTACAGAACAGGCGGTAGCTAATGTCGAAAAAAAAACAGTGATCAGTTCTACAAACTTGAAGTACAACAGTGTTTGTGGCTCGTAATATCTTAAAAAGAAAATTTAAGTGAAAAAGTGGGTGCCCTTGCGTGCGTATGAAATATTAACAGTTTGCAAATTAATATGTTAGTTTCGTTTCTTTAATAAATCATGGTTTCTTAAACGCTGTTTCTGTAGTTATATCAGTTTGGTTTAATGGTTGATATTTCAACGTTGATGCAAGGTTGAAAATTAAGCTATGGTTCAAAGATGACTGCTCAACGTTGATTCAACTTTCATATTCAACCGAATATCAACGTTTATTCAACATTAATATCTTAACGTTGAATCAACACTGAAATATCAACGTTGGTTCACTGTTGGATGGTCACCTTTGAGTCAACGTTGACTGTGCAACGTTGATTCAAATTTCATATTCAACCCAAAATCAACGTTTATTCAACGTTTGCCTTCAACGTTGACTCAACGTTGAATCAACCGATTATTGCCCGCTGGGTGGACAGGCTTAGATTCTCCAAGCGGTTTACCAGTACTCGTGTGCGGGTCGGATTCAGCTCTGCGTGGAGGCATCATGTAATACTGTAATACTGGTTCTACTAAAGACAGATACCATTCTCTGGGCGGAGTGATTTTTATCCCCCCCCCCCCCCGGCGAGAATCTTTGATTCAGGGGGCATATAGTAGTTGCCCTGTCTGTTTGTTTGTTTGTCTGCCTGTCCGTCACAAAAAACTTTAACCTTGATCATAACTTCAAAAGCATTTGACCTAGCCCCATGAAACTTCACACACTTTTTCACCATCACAAGGGCTACATTCTGACCAAGGGCCATAACTCTGTTGTCATTTTTCGCTGAATTATCTCCCCTTGAAATTTTGCAAAAACTCAGAAATTGGCTCCCACAGGGGGGCATTGGTCACCTATAGTGACAGCTCTTGTTTTTAATATTATTATTTAGATTTACTATCTACTGCACAGTTCAAGTTTAAATTTGTTGCTGTCGTTGTTCAGTCTGGGGCCACCTTTGAGACTGTTTAACTTTAGAACAGTCCAAAAGGAGATCTTAATATAGGAATTTTACGGAACTACTGCAGATGTCCATTTAGAAAATCTTTTCATTTCAAAAAGACCCACCTAATATAGAATACACAAAATGGGAGGTTTATAAGCATCAAAACAGTTGGTTGCAGTTAGGTCGCACCTATTTCATATTAATTCCAGCTTTGTCATCTATCTATCTCCCGTGTAGTCAAACCCCTCGCGGGGACATAGACTTTGACGCGCGTCAACCGCCAAGAAGGTTAAAAGTGTAGTAAAAGCATAAAAGACAGAAAATTAATGTTAAGAATAGATATAAACAGGGCAAGAGTACTATGGTGAGACATGTTCAAGCTGGCTTACAGCCAGACTGAACTCTGGGCCAGACAGGGTGACAACGTCAGGGGGCAGGGCATTCCAGTGGACGATAGTTCTGGGGAAAAAAGAGTACTTGTGATAGTCAGTTTTTGTATGTATTTGCTGGAATGCCTGAGAATGAGAAGTTCTGGAGGGTCTAGAGAGAGTGGTCACGGAGTTAGGTATGGGGATGGCAACCCTGCTATGCAGAATGTTCTGGAACATAACAAGGCGATGGAGATGTCAATATCAGGCATGGGTACATGGGGGCTAGGATTTTGTTGGACAGTCTCCATACCTGCATCAGCTAGTTCCTGAACTTTCATGTCTGCGAGTGCTTTCAAAGAGAGTGGTGACTTTGCAGTAAAGACAGATTGAAAATGTTGATGTAAAATGTGTGCTTTGGCTGTGTCTGTGGTGTGCAATTTGTTGTGTATTTTGAGAGTGTCAATGCCATTTGAGTCCTGTTTGGAGTGCTTTAGCAGTGAATACAATTTTTGTTGTTAGGCCGTGTTTGTGTTGGTTCATGTGTATTTTGTGTCTCAGTGTTAACAGTTAGGATATCTTCTAAGTACTTCCGGTAGGCAAGTTTTGTTTCTTTTCTGCACAGGTGCTTTATGTCCAACTATTGTTGTTTTGTAGTGTTGTCATCGAATTAATTGAGGTAATGGCCACGTATGACCGACGCAGTATATGAAGTTAGATAGATAGAAACATTAAAAATGCCACAAAATGGTAAATTTTATTTTAGGAATTCTTCCGAAAGCATAAGAATGAATAAACAACAGAATAGGCCTAATTAAACCAACAGCCACGGCGAAGTGATTATTTAATTAGAAGCTACGAGATTTTTCAAAGGAAACTTCAAGTTTAAAAATTCAATTTATTCGCCTTCTAACATTTTCGTTTTCAATAGGCCTAGTTTTCAAACTTTTCGAACGCTGTTGACGTCAATTCACATACAATGACGCAGGACCTAACGCGCGGGTTCTAAATGTGCTCTTATTACTACCTGTCGCTGCGTTATTGCCAATTACCAGAAGTCTCGTTCCTGGCCAGGCATATACTGTCCCGTTCCTCTATGTAGTTTCATTGCCAGCCACCTACATATAGACTCGTTCCTCTCTGTAGTGTCATTGAGATGCCACCTATCATGGGCGTAGCGCCACTACGCACGTGCGTAATGCAAAATCTTGCAAAAATAGGTCGTTGTTTCCTGGCGTTGTATTGTTAAATGGCAATTATCCTTTAATTGATTCAAAAGCAAAATAAAAGTATAGGCAATGATCAGGAATCTATACAATTAACCCACAGCTCCAATCAGAGACACCAAAGGGAAAGAAACACAAACATAAAGCAACAGACCCCAACGACAACACCAACAGCGGAAAGCCAAAAGGACATTTACCCGATCTCACAATTCGACAATACAGCGCTACATTGGACAATTCATGACGTAATAAGTTGTACTACAATTGATTACGTCATAATTATGTTTTTGTCTGTTCAGAAAGTGAATGTTGAACTCAGTGCAATGACGTCACTATCGATTGTGATTTAGAGAGGTCATACAAGGACAGCACACTACAGCTCGTCTCTGCTTTGTAAAATTTTGTTCACTGGGTTTGCAGATTTTTGTATAAAAGTTACTGCTGATATTTACTGACAGGGCTAGTCAATTTGTCTGTTACAAACAGACCACATACCCTTTGTTTTTTCTCTCTCATTTTTTTGGCCTTAATTATCTTTTAATCTTAATAGACTGAATAAAATCTTGAAGAATGAAACGTAGATTACCCCAACTTCCTGGCCAGATGTCAATCATCCAAGCATTTAAGCCCAAAGACGACCCTCAAAGGGGACAAAACACTGGTGCAAATGAACAATCTGTTCAGAGAGCAAACCCTGGTTTTGCTTCCTCACTGTCTACAGAAGCTGAGAGCAATCAGCCAAAGCTCTCAAGACCTGTCCTTTGGGATCATTAATTGATTCCACTGTGGAATTTTGAAAATATATGAGGGTCGCTGACGAGGCCTAATTGGCCGAAACTAGCTAGTCTGGCCCAGAAAACATGTTCACTTCATATTTTCCGTTTCTGTGATGTATTCCTTGCTTCCAAAGGATTACTCTTTTATAGAACATATTGAACGTCACTACAGCTGGTGTCTGGGAATGTGTGGCGGCGGAACTATTTGAGAAATTTTTGTAGAGGGTCACCCAATGAACATTCTTGTGAAATTGTTTCAAAATCCGTCCAGCAGTTTTGGAGAAGAAGTCGTTTATTGCAAAAGTTGACGACGGACGCACGCACGCACGGACGGACGACGGACAAAGACCGATCACAAAAGCTCACCTTGAGCACTTCGTGCTCAGGTGAGCTAAAAATGCAGATTTAGTCCCACATAATTAATGTTATCTACCATTAATAAATGTGCAACGAATGGTCTTTTTTTGTCATCACGAAAACACGCCTATACAATTTTTAACCCCTTGAACCCCGCTTTTATATAGTAAAACTGGGGTTTACAGGGGTAAACCTTATTTTTCTTATTACTGTTCTAAACTATAGATTGTGGGTACTCGTTAGAACGGCCTGGATGAGGCGGTTCTAACGAGTACCCAAATCTATATTTTGAGCAGAAATAAGAAATCTATCACAATTTTTCATTATAAAATCTTCATTTTTCGGCGAAAAAAATTACCATGTATTTGTATAGGCTTTTTTTCGTAATGTGTTGTTGTTGTTCTGCATTTAACGAACCACAGTGTTCACACAAAATGTTCCATGAAAAAAAAAAAAAAAAAAAAAAAAAAAATGAAGAAAAAGATGAAAAATTAATTCATATTGACAAAGCATGAGAATCAAATGCTAGGCGGGCCGTTTCAGCTTTTTTAAAAGCTATCCTTGTATTATTTTGTTTTAGATAGCCAACTGGCCATTTTGTGGGAAAGAAATTGTCATTTTGGCTTCCCGCTATTTATGTTTGCATTAGCGTCTAGGTGTTTCATGTTTGCGCTTCTTTCCCTCCGTTGTCTCTGGTGGGAGTTGTGGCATTGCGATAACATACCCGTGCGCCATAGTGTATTTTTCACATCTTCAAAATGGCTAAGTTTTGATGAAAATCCGTGACATTTTTCTTATTTATATTGCAAACATAGGTTATGGGTGCTCGTTAGAACCGCCTCATTGAGGCGGTTCTAACGAGTACCCACAACCTATGCCTTGGAGTAAAAATAAGAACAATAATGTAAAAATAAGAACAATAATGTCGGACCCTGCCTATTGGGGCTTGAAGAAATATATGGGCTGCATGATGCTTCCACGCAGAGCTGAATCCGGCCCGCACACTAGTACTGGTAAACCGCTTAGAGGATCTAAGCCTGTCCAGGAACCGCGGTGCGAGGTGGACCGTCCATGCTAATAAACCCTATTGGTTTCATTGGGCGACAGGAATTGAGATGTCATTTCATCTCAATGTCGGGTAAAAGTCCCACAAAATTGGAAGCAACGTCTCCAAAATGACCTTTACAGTGTTGACGGGGACGTTAAACCTCAAATCAAACAGCAAAGAACAAATATGGTTACCCCCGTAAACCCCAGTTTTCTTTATACAAAGTGGGGTGTAAGGGGGTGTTCATTTCACGGACTTGTTCACATGGTGGGTTAACTGTATCGATTCCTGATCATTGCCTTCACCTCTATTTTGCACAAAGGCTTATCTAAACCTGGCATCTTTTTTATGGTGTTAACTGGGTCGGAATTAAGCTTGTCTTGTGCGGTTAACTTAAAGTGAAAAGCCAGAGTGCAGACAGACCTGGGGCCAGTTGTTCAAAACTAACGACATTGTTAGTTAACGTATCGTTAAAACTTTGATCATTATAAATATGGCAAATATGCTAAAATTTTTGCTGAAAATAAATAACTAAAATTTAGATACTGAACTAGCTAGAACGGTTAACAATATGACCACTAACGAGCTCGTTAAGCTAACGATGCTTTGAACAACTGGCCCTTGGTGTCATGGAATTCAAAATTTTATTGGATTCCCATACATGTATTCCGTTTTTGTTGTTTTTTTTTTCTATTACTGCTACTCGCTCACATCTGAGCATTACGTGCAGAATTTCCTGGTATGGTAACCAGTACTTCTTTTAAGCAATGTAGATGAAGAGCCTGGCTTAAAGACACAACACTTTGGTCAGCGTAAGGCTCGAACCCGCAACAACTTGCTCACAAATCTGATGCGCTATCAATGCACTCCTTTATACGTCTTGGCCACTCCACGTGTGTGTGGCCGCTAAAACATTAAGTGGATGATGAATAGGTTTTTCGCTCAAATCCCAATTAGATAAAATTTTAGCAGCAGCTGTGTTATCGCCTTATATGACATTGCCTTATTTGTGCCTTGGATATTCTGCTAAGAACAAATCATATAGATGCAATTGACAGACAAAATTTATTTCATTTTATATTTTATTTCGTTTTATTCTTTTTGAAGTTCTCACTGTTTTACAGCAAAAACTAAAGTAAAATAGCAATTCGTTTTATATCATAATGTAAGGGAGATAATCCAGTCGCATATATTGATTTAAGCATGTCTCAAAAAACTATGCAGCTGTTGTTGATTTGTTCAGCAATCGACCCGAAGTTACTAACCACAGAACCTCGTCATTGCTGATTTCACCGTGAAGCCCATTAGTGCTGATGTTCACGTGACTGTCACTGAGCTGTAGGAAATCCAGGTGATGGTTATTTATAGAAAATAAAGGCGCTATTCTGGTATGGAAACAATGAATCCCAGCATGCACATGCCATAATTGTGACGTCACATCAACGTCGATTCAACGTCATGACGTTTATGCAATGTCACATCAACGTCGGTGCAACGTCGTGACGTTGCACCGACGTTGATTTGACGTTGCCTTAGCGACGTGTGCCTGCTGGGGATCTTACTATCGATAGGTCATACACTGAATAGGTGAAATCTTGCCTAACCCCGATCTCAAAGACATTGCACTTTCTGGCATTCATCCGCAGAGCGTGGCGTCTGATTTGTGTGTATACTGTGTTGTTTCGTTGGATTTTTTTTAACGTTCCGTCAACACTACTTAGGTCATTTTTAAGACGTTTATTCCAATTCTGTGGGATTTTTACGTTGATTTCAATTCGGAGGGATGTTTACCCGACAAAGAGATGGAATGACTTCTCTATAGCCTTGCCGTCCAATGCAACCGATAGGGTTCATAAATATGCATGGACGGTCTTCCCTTTTAACTTCTATATATTTTGTCGCGTAACTTTAATTGGACACATGTAATTTAGTGGATAACAACTGTCCCACATGGAAAACTCTGCATGGCTATTCAAATGATGTACGTCGGCGGGCGGGCTTCGGCTGGTCGGGCGGGCATCAACATTTCGTTTCCAGAGCAAACTCAGCTCCGAAACCGTTTGAAATATTTAAATTGCCCCAATAATATAACCCTGGTATCCGTTGAGGCGTCTTCTGTTTTTTTTTTTTTTTTTTTTTTTTTTTTTTGTTTTTTTTTTTTTTTATTTCCCCGGCCTTCTTATATCTATAGATTGACAGAAAAGATGTCATTTCATCTCAATGTCGGGTAAAAGTCCCACAAAACTGGAAGCAACGTCTCCAAAATGACCTAGATTATGTTGACGGGCACGTCAAACCTCAAGCCAAACAAACAACGTGTTTTGTAATATTAGAGCTCTCGAAAGCAGGCAAATTGTAGGTCAGTAAAGGGTTGTTTAGTTGGTCAATGATAAGCTAACCCTTTTAACCCTGTAGACCGGTGCAGACGCCGAGGAAGAAATACACTGTATCAATGCAAACCTTGTAGATCCTGATAAGACGGCACGTAGCTAGAACGTCTCGCCAGAATCTACATGTACACTGTTTGTATTTTTTTTTCCAGAATTCGTCTTTCTGTGCCAATTTATATTCAATCCGTATAAAGTCTCGAAAACTGAAATATTTTGAAAGACGTTCCATGCGGGGCCGGCCTGCAAAATTAATTTTCAAGAGTTCATTTGGACTATTTTATGCAGCGTACGCACAACGGAAGTGGAGCAACGCGGTCCAGTACCGGAAGTAGAAATGCAATGACAAAGAAACTTGATTTAAAAAATCGACTTTCAAAAATAATAATAATAAGTTATTGATCGGACATGATAAAACACCTTTTTGACCTTTGACTTCTAAGTAGGACCATGACTTTGGAGGTACCGACTTGGGCCATTCGTGTGACACATCGTCTCATAATGATTATCTTTAACGTTATTTAGAAGTCCATCCAGGCATAAGAAAATTTTTGTCCGAACACGAAAACAATCCCTCTTTAACCTTTGACCTCTAAGAACGACCACCACCTTGAAGGAACCGTCCTGGGCCTTGCCCGCGACCCATCGTCTTGTAACAGTAAATATTTCTGCCAAGTAATGTATGCAGCATCCATCCATCCATCCTTTTTATCATCCTCATCCTCATCCTCATCCATCTATCCATCCATGTCACACCGATCCAATCTCCAACGTAACGTCTGCGTTAACAAGTTTTGGATTAGTCTATGATCTCCATTTGAAAAGGAAACTATGCAGAGTCACCTTTAATGCTGCATACCAAGTGCCAATACCGCTGACAGTTTGATTCCAGACAAGATAAGTTCCAAAGTGTTTGACCATACATGGGCGCAACGGCCATCGTGGTCATTTCACCCGAATGACGGGAACAAACATCCCTTCCTTCCATCCTCTAGAGGCCCCATGTGAACTTGTCTTCAAATCGAATTTTAAAATGATTGACCTATAGACAGGCGGCCGAAAGGACTAAGAAAACGTATAAAGAAGAATGACCTTGCTAGAGGCTCCCTATTCCTAGTGAGCCTCTGTCTCGCCATTCGAATGCTATGTGTGTCGTTTGTTTGTTTGTTTTGAGGTTTAACGTCCCCGTAAACACTGTAAATGTCATTTTGGAGACGTTGCTTCCAATTTTGTGCGACTTTTACCCGACATTGAGATGAAATGACATCTCCAGCCCTGTCGCCCAAAGAAACCAATTGTGTTTATTAGCATGGACGGTCCGCCTCTATCCGCGGTTCCTGGACAGACTTAGATCCTCTAAGCGGTTTACCAGTACTAGTGTGCGGGCCGGATTCAGCTCTGCGTGGAAGCATCATGCAGCCCATATATTTCTTCAAGCCCCTTTGGGCGGGGGCCTGTAAAGTGTGTAGTAATTGCATATCAATTTATATAGTGTGTCACATGTATTTGAATATTTATTATTTCACCTGACAATCATCGTCAAATGGACTTAGTCTGTGGTCTCATTTCTTTGTTTTGCAATTTTCTCCAAATAACCACAGCCTTTCCTGACTGTCGCAGAGGCATGTGGCTTGCTGGAGAAGTCGGCGGAGGGCAGGTCTAAAACTTTCCCATAGTGATGTATGGGTTAAAATGAGTATTAAAAGGAAGAAAAGAAAAAATCGATGATTCAGATTTTCTGAACGGAGTTTAGGCCTGACACCCCTTATATGACAAATGGACTTGTCCAACATATAGCAGTGGAAGAGAGCACTGGTATACGATGGGTTAGGGAGTAAACATTGCATTGCTTGGAAATATAACATATTTAGTGATATCGCTAATTCGATTTAGTGATATCAGTAATTCGTTCCTATTCAGTGTTATCACATACTTGTTTTTGTATTAACATCCATAACCACAATTTTGCATATGCGATAACAGCGAAACATACCGAAGGTTATGGACACTGCCCCTGATGACCAGTTTTTGCCCGCCTGGGCTGATAACCGGAAGTAATGTATTTTTACATTAAGAGCGGTTATCGTGCCCGGCAAATACACTTCTAGGCTGGGTCCAGACCTTTAAACGTAAAAATCGATTTACCTACTTTTAAAAACATCAGTGATACAGTCATAGCTAACAACTACGTCATCACTTACAACTACGTCATTACGTGATGTAAACATTCTAGAAAGACATTTTAGAGAGGTGTCAATTGAGAAAACGCACACATTTGTTGAAGACATGAAAAAATGTGAACACTGAAAGAGACACGACGGGGAAAAGCGAACATTTTCACAGTTGCGGGTCAAAAACCCATATTGTGACCTTGGTTACGGGTAAAACACAGTACTTGAACGTTTGGCGGAAATATTGTAAATATTGCGATCTGCCGATGGGGTCTCGGGTTGATACTGCGGGCGATAACCAAAACCCCATGTTATAATCTCTAAATATCACTAATTCGATTTAGTGATATCACTAATTCGATTTTGTGATATCACAAAATAAATTTGATTTAGTGGTATCACTAATTCCATTTAATGATATCACTAATCGATTTTTTGATATCACAAATTCATCTCTATTTAGTGATATCACTGATTTGATTTAGTGTTAACACAAAATAGGGGATTTGTAGTAAAACGGCACACATATTTTTGCGCCTTCCGGTGCTCATTCTTTCTGACAACTACCCTTCTTGAATATTAGACCAATTTCTTATAGTTTTTCATAAATTTATTAAATTTTCCTATTTACAATAAAAACCGGTGGGGTGTAAGGAGCCCCACGCGGCCGACACCTTTGATATTACAATATGAAACCTAACCAAAAGACCTAGAAAAAACGTTACATATCTAGATATGGAAAATAAAAAATAGGAGAGAATATTGCAAAAGCCTGGATAGAATTTTTAATTGAACATTGATATGAGGAAAGAAAACTGGAAAAGGATAGATTTGACGTGAATGGAATGAAACCTTAAATGCACACTATAATGGTGCATTAAATTACAATAAATGAAGTATATATTTAACCTTAGCCCTAACAGGTGTCGTGAATTGCAAGGTTAGTAATGACTTGACTTTTATGCAAATAAAATATATTTATAATATTACCTATCAAAAATTACTGTAATGCCTAAAGTATAGAGAAAATAAAGGGTGGGGAATGATCTAGTCCTTCACTGGTGATCTGGCTGATGTCGCAAGCGTCGTACAACAATGTTGTCCGAGGCTCAGGGCACCAACGAGAAAAAGCACCAACCGGGGTCTAAAATTATTCTACGTAAGTGAATGAGGGGGAAAAGCACTAATAATAATAGAAACAAACATTGGCAATGAGGCTTTTGGTAAAACGACGACAATAGACGATCACATATCGAAAAATTTGGGACAGAAATTGGTCAGGATGTAACAAAGCGGTATAAAAAGCAGGGTTTGGTATACGGTGTAATATTCGCTAGTTAGTGAACCTGGGTATTGAATTGGGGTAAAAATACACCGTATATAGCCGGGGAGAGGGAAAAGCAAAAAATAACCTTATCTCTTTTTTATATGTGGGACCTTGGAAATCGCTCTCTAACCTAATTTTAAGGGCGGTGAAGGACTTGAAACTACAGCCGCACGCCCCGGTGACGAAAGACTCGGGTACCTTTCCCCACTAGGGCGCGAGACTGCGTTCATGTAAAAAATAGGATATTTTTTTCTTAAAAATTACGTTACAAATGTTATTTGCAATAAAGTCAAATCTACATATATGGGTTACCGCCCCCGCCCATAGGGGCTTGAAGAAATATATGGGCTGCACGATGCTTCCACGCAGAGCTGAATCCGGCCCGCACACTAGTACTGGTAAACCGCTTAGTAGATCTAAGCCTGTCCAGGAACCGCGGTGCGAGGCGGACAGTCCATGCTAATAAACCCTATTGGTTTCATTGGGCAACAGGGCTTGAGATGTCATTTCATCTCAATGTCGGGTAAAAGTCCCACAAAATTGGAAGCAACGTCTCCAAAATGACCTTTACAGTGTTGACGGGGACGTTAAACCTCAAATCAAACAAACAAACAAACAAACATATATGGGTTAGTACAATACAAGAAATTCACACAATTAACAAATAATCTTCTAATATGTCAGACGGCGAGGCCAGTCTGAAACGAGAAAGGCTTAATTAATACATGTACAAATAATTAACAAATAATTCACAATTAACATATAATTAACAGTTTATCGAAAACGAAAGAATAAATAATTCATCTTTTCAAGAATTCAGACATGCAGGCCAGCTGCAGTCTGAAAACCGAAAAAAAAAATGAACATATATATACAAGAATTTATGTAGTTTGATTAAAATATGAAATTATGTTGGGCCTTTGAGATAATAATGTGGGTATAATTGCTGATGAAAAATGACTTTACTATTATAAAACTTACAAAAAAAATCCATCCAAAATACACCAGTTTTTATCAAAAGATTCCAAAGACATTGAAAATTGATCGGCTAAAATTCTAAATTGTAATCTACTAAAAAATTGAGAAACCAAAGAAAAAGAAGAAATGCTTTTATTTTCATGTTTAGCTAAATTTCGATTGATCCAGATAACATAACGCGATTCGGTAAGTAAAATAAGACATAATTCCGTTATACGTTTTGGTAGTTTTGGTAAAATATGAAATCGAAAAACAAGTTCTGAAAAGGTTATCTGGTTCTGTGTGATATTTCTGATTAATTTAAGAACAATTCTATTCAAAGGCACAACATATTTGCATTCTAAAAACAGATGGTTGATAGTTTCAATTTTATTTTCACACATAGGACATAAATTTTCTTTAGTAATATTTTTATTAAACAAGTAATAATTGACATAAATAACTTCATGAATGATCTTCCAGTAGGTATCTCTTACTTGAGAGTCAATAGCAGGGGAATACATGTTTTTAAAAATGGTCTCGAAATTAATTTGAGGGTAGATTTTAATAAATTTTGGGGAAATGTTTAAATTATTTAAAAGGGTTTCGTAAAAAGTGCTGGTTTTCATAGTTTTTAAGGAAATGTTTTCGTTAGATTTAATTAAATTTCTGAAGGCAGTGAGACAAGTTTCATAAAATTCTGGAATTGTATAACTATGGGGAAAAGAATTTGTAGCCAAAGAAGGGTTGAATTTTCTAAGTTGAATACCAAGCCAATATTTTGCAAAAAAAGTCCACTTAGCTTCATAACCGTTGATCAATTTTTGAATGTGCGATAAATACAACGCTTCACATTTCAGTTTGAAATTAGGAATATTAAGTCCACCATGTAGGAAACTAAGGTACAGCGTATTTCTTGCAACAGGTTCGAATTTCGAATTCCAAACAAATCCAAAGCTTGAACGTGTCAATAGTGTTAAATAGTGAGAAGGAATTACATTCGCGGTGGCGTAAAAAAGTATTTTCGACAACCCAAGAGAATTTAAAACAGTAGATTTCCCTTTCAAGGACAATTTTCTTAACTGCCAAAAGTTCAATGTTTTATCAAATTTAAGAAAAATTTTGGACCAAGTTTCATCCTTATCTGTATCTCCAAAAAAATAACCTAAGATTTTTAATGATTTTACCCAACTAATGCCAAAGGGATGATCGGACCTAGATTTCCATTTGCCAAGGAATAACCCTTTAGATTTGTCATAGTTTATTTTTGAACCAGAAATTCTGCCAAATTGTTTAACCCAATAAAAGTATAAATGAATAGAAGAGTCACTTGTCAATATACCAGTGCTATCATCAGCATATGCAGAGAATTTAGCTTCTAAGTTTGATCCAGGTAATTTAAGCCCTTTTATTTCCTCCAAGTTTCTTATCTTATTAGCAAAAGGTTCAAGACAAATAACATAAAGCAAGGGAGATAAGGAACATCCCTGTCTAACACCACGTTTAATTGCAAATGATTCCGAAATAAAGTTGTTTACGATTACCGAAGATGATATGTTAGTATACAAAAGTTTTACCCATTTCAAGAAGTTATTGTCAAAACCAAAGGCTGTCAAAGTGTCATATAAATAAGACCAAGATACTCTATCAAAGGCTTTTTCTTGATCCAGGGAAATGAAACATGCTGATAAGTTTTTCTGCTCAATATAGTCAATTATATTCCGTAACAAGTGAACATTGTCGAAAATAGAACGTCCTCTAATAGCACAAGTTTGATCCATATGTATAAGTTTAGGTAACACCTGACTGAGTCGACTAGAAATGACTTTAGAAATAATCTTGTAATCAATATTTAGAAGTGAAATAGGTCTGTAACATTTCATTTCATCAGCTCG
Source organism: Lucinisca nassula (assembly GCA_963580285.1). Taxonomy (NCBI): domain Eukaryota; kingdom Metazoa; phylum Mollusca; class Bivalvia; order Lucinida; family Lucinidae; genus Lucinisca; species Lucinisca nassula. The sequence goes on along the minus strand of OY757015.1, from coordinate 7,227,609 downwards.
AGTTTCATCTTTACAAATAAGTGTAATATAAGAAAGTTTTTGACTGTCCGATAATTCACCTTTTTCAAAAGCCAAGTTTATAATTGTACACAAAGTATCTCCGAGTATATCAAAAAATGTTAAGTAGAAGGAACTAGAGAGACCATCACTGCCTGGAGATTTATGTGGTTTCATGTTTTTTAAGGCGGATAAAATTTCAGTTTTGTTTATTTTATTTTTCAGGTAATCATTATCAGAAGGTGTAACTTGTGGAAGATCATTTAGAAAGAGGGAGTTTAAGGAGGAGTCGACAGGTTCTTCAGTATATAATGATTCATAAAATGATTTAAAACAGGTGAGTATGTCTGATGATGATGAATATGATACATTATTATGAGTGATGTTTTTTACAGTTTTAGATTTTGAAGTAGAAGCTTCTTTCTGAAAAAAATAACTTGTAGGATTTTCATTAGTTTCTAAATCTTTCGCCTTACTACGAATCAAAGTACCTTTCGAAAGAGAAGTTTCAATGTCCTTCACCCTAGTTTTAATTTCGTCTAAAAGTTTCAAATCTGAACTTTGTTTAAGGTCCAACCGATTGTATTTCTGTTTCAGAAGTTTTAATTCACCATACAAATTCTTATTCTTAGTTTTGGAGTAATCAATACAAAATAATTTTATGTTCCGTTTCATCATATCCCACCAATCCAAATCTGCAGTTTCAGTTTTAGAAGTTATTTCCCAAAAAATTTTAAAGGCAGAAACAAACATTTTATCTTCAAGAAGTTCATCGTTGAATTTCCAGTAAGATTTACCAAAAGTTGTCCCAGCTCCATTTTGAACATTCAGTTGCATCATAATGAAATCATGGTCAGAACACGCACAAGGTATAGTATCAAACCCAATCAAGTTTGTTTTCATGGTAGAAGAAATGTAAAATCTGTCAATTCTGGTACCAATCATATCAAAATTCTTAACATTTTTTCTCATCCAAGTTACAGCGCGTTTATTAGGAAAAAGATATCTAAAACAATCAATCAAGTTCATTTTTCCAATCAAAGATTTGAAAGATTTCGATCCAATCATGCCTAAGTCTAAATTCCCACCAATTTTGTCCAAATTAGAATCCATAATAAAGTTGAAATCACCGCCAATAATAAGATTTTTAGCACCACAAAGATGTCTGGACAAGCTTTGAATAAATTCTAATCTTTCAGTTGTGTTATTCGGAACGTATATATTTAGAAGTCTGAAGTTTGAAAATGTTTCCCCTGAAAAATCTAACCGGATCAATCTACCATATATATCAGTATCAAAGTTCTCAACAACAAGTTTTTCATTGAAGAGAAAAATAGCTACTCCACATGAGTCAGATTTACCGAAGTTCCAAATACATCTTTTATTCAAATGAAAATTTTGTTCAATAGATCTAGCCAATGTTATATTATCAACATGAATTTCTTGCAAAAGTAAAACATCAATTTTATTCTTAGTTGCAAACTCAAATATCAAATCTTGTTTAAATTTGGACCTAAAGCCATTCACATTCAAACTTACTATTTTCAGATTCATCTTGCCAAGTTGAATTATTTAAGATATGAAAAGGTAAAAAGGAAGTGTACAATTATCGAATCTACACGATCTGATTTCCGAAAACATACGAGGACAGCACCGAGTGTTTCGCCGAAGGTAGCCGAGCAGTCCAAGTCATAAAAGTACAAAGTTACTGCAGGTATATTTTCCGATAATAAAATACTGAGAGAACAAGTAAAAAATTGCTCCATGTTGGAGCAAAGGAGGAAGCGCTGCGGAAAACAACTTTTTTATACCCGCTTTTTCAAAGAAAAATCGGGTATATTGTTTTCGTGTCAGAGTCGAGTGTCTATCAGTCCGGGGGTCTGTATGTAAGTATGTGTGTGTGTACATACGTCCGTCGAGTTTCTATGGAATGGATCTCCTCTGAAACCGGTTAAGATACATTTTTCAAACTTTGCCTGTGGATAATAAATGGAATGTAGATGGCACTGGGCTACTTTTGGCGTGACCTTGACCTCAACATGGCCCCAAGGTCAAAGGTCAAAAAGTATTATTTTGTCATATCTTCTAAACTATTGGAGTTACACTTCTGGAACTTTGGTTATTGGATGACCCTTGGAATATAGAATAACTTGGGCTCCTTTTGGTGTTACCTTGACCTCAACATGACCCCAAGGTCAAAGGTAAAAAGTATGACTTTGTCATATCTTCTAAACTATCGGAGTTACACTTATGAAACTTTGGTTATTGGACGGCCCTTGGAATATAGAATATATTGGGCTACTTTTGGTGTGACCTCGTTCTCAACATGACCCCAAGATCAAAGGTCAAAAAGTATGATTTTGCCATATCTTCTAAACTATTGGAGTTACACTTCTGAAACTTTGGTTATTGGATGGCCCTTTGAATATAGAATAAATTGGGATACTTTTGTTGTGACCTCGACCTCAACATGACCCCAAGGTCAAAAGTTAAAAAGTATGACTTTGTCATATCTTCTTAACTATTGGTGTTACACTTCTGAAACTTGGATATTGGATGGCCGTTGGAATATAGGATAAATTGGGATAATTTTGGTGGACCTCAACATGATCCCAAGGTCAAAGGTAAAAAAGTATGACTTTGCCATATCTTCTAAACTTTTGGAGTTACACTTCTGAAACTTGGTTATTGGATGGCTGTTGGAATATAGAATAAATTGGGATACTTTAGGTGGACCTCAACATAACCCCAAGGTCAAAGGTCAAAAGTATGACTTTGCCATATCTTCTAAACTATATGAGTTACACTTCTGAAACTTTGCTTATCAGTTAGAATGTTCTTTGCAACTTTTTGAACTTATATGTAGTTTTGGCTAGCTAATACATAGTCATTAGTGTTATTCATAGAAAAAGCGGGTATTTGCGATGGTATACCATCGACTGCGCGATCTACTATACCTTTAATTTCATTTAAAGATTTCATAATTGTGCATGTCTTTAAAGGGTTGGACCTAATACATGAGAATGAGCCTTTTCTTACCGATTCATTATAGGAAAGGTTTTCTAAGGCCATTCCCGATTGCGGGCAGTTCACATCATAAACAGAGAAGGTGGAAAAAGAGTATGAAACATCGCGAGCAGGTCATAAAGAGCATTTCGCCGCAAATAAACAACAGAATACTTTAGGAATTTTGTATGACTTCAGAATTATAGCTTTGAGATCTATCTGTCACCAGTCAATGACACATTACATGATTGTTCGTTATTATCCCCTGATCGATACCATACGTCCGTGTGTGGGTGTTTGTGTGGGTGTCCGTTTGTCCGGAAACTTGTGAACAGGATTAAAGGCAATGCCATCATCGGAGAAGCATCATACCTTCCATAAATGTTCCCCATGGAGAGAGAAAAAATCCTATTGATTTTCAAGGTCAAGGGTCAAATGCCAAGTTAACAATGGACTTGACATTGAAAACATTGTGAACAGGATGAAAGGCAAAGCTATCATCATTGAAGTATCAATCATTCCACAAATGTTTCCCGTGGAGCGATGATGAACATTATAGATTTTTGAGGTCAAGGGTCAAATGTCAATGTCACGATGCACCGTGTGAAAAACACTGAAGTGTCCTATGCACTCTGAGGTGAGTGACTATATTTGCCTTCTGGGATGACCCTAGGAAATGCTGGTTCTTCTCCATCGGTAGAGTCACATACCAGAATCAGCATTCGGAACTATTACTGAGAATACGTCAAATGCCATTCAAAGATCAGGACCTGTGAAGTTATCCCTGGCTCTCACGAAAGAGTCAAAATTAGCTTTAGTATTATCAGCACCTTCAACTGTGGAAATGATCGAATCGGAAAGAGCATTCCACTCTCTAATGGTCCGACGGAAGAAAGATTCTCTGTATATACGGGACAATTGGGATCATCATGCCTCATGTCAAATCAAGGGACTTTACCTGTACTGGCATTTTTTCCAGCTCCGAAAATCCCGAAAAAATTAAAACAACCTCAAAATGACCCAATTTGTTTTTATTTGATTTTCTCAAATTTAACATTGAATGAAAGAAAAATAATTGTTCTACTTAAATTTTCACTCCATTTTTCATTGCATATTGAATGTTTTAAATACTGTAGTTTAATATCAGTATGAGAACATCAATAACACAGCAGGCACACGTCGCAAGGGCAACGTCAACTCAACGTCGGTGCAATGTCACGACGTTGCACCGACGTAGATGTGACGTTGCATTAAAGTCATGACGTTGCACCGACGTTGATGTGACGTCACAATTACGTCATGTGCCTGATGGGAAGTAACCGACAATGTCGGAAATCACTGTTAATTCCACCCCTCCCAGACCCACACAAAAACACTTTTGGGTCGATTGTTTCCCAATCGACCAGAGGTTACTAAGCACACAACTTTCAACGTTGCGCTAACGTGACTATCACTCTTTACCAAAGAACACCTATTCAAATACATTAAAAATTTTACCGTCAAAAAAACTTTCAGATAGAAGAAAATCTGATATTTATCATATTTCTGTTCAAAATATAGATTGTGATTACTCGTTAGATCCGCCTCAGCTCGGCGGTTCTAACGGGCATCTGCAAGCTATTTTATTCAGAAATAAGAAAAAATAATGGGCATCACCGTTAACTCCAGTTTTACTATATAAAAGTGGGGTTTAATGGGGTCAAAATTATATAGGCGTGTTTTTTTTTAGGAAATCAAAGGATCATTTACAAAAAAAATAAAATAAAAAAAATAAAAAACGTCCCCGCCCATCGGGGCTTGAAGAAATAGATGGGCGGCATGATGCTTCCACGCAGAGCTGAAACCGACCCGCACACGAGTACTGGTAAACCGCTAAGAGGATCTAAACCTGCCGAGGCAATGCGGTGCGAGTCGGCCCGTCCATGCTTATAAACCCTATTGGTTTCATTGGGCGGCAGGGCTTGCGTTGTCTTTTCATCTCAATGTCGGGCGGCCCCCGTCCATTTGGGCTTGAAGAAATAGATGGGCTGCATGATGCTACCACGCAGAGCTGAAATCCGTCCCCACACAAGGACTCAGTGGTAAACCACTCAGAGGAACTAAGCCTGCCCATGTAAAGCAGTACAAGCCGGACAGTCCATGCTTATAAACCCTATTGGTTTCATTGGTCGACATGGCTTGAGATGTTATTTCATCTCAGTGTCGGGTACAAATCCCACAAAATTGGAAGCAACGTCTCCAAAATGACCTTTACAGAATTGACGGGGACGTTTAACCTCAAATCAAAAAAAAAAAAAAAAAAAGCCGCGTTATTTACATCTAAGAGAATTATCTGTAGAATCTGGACTGCAATCATGTGTTGGGTTTTGCAAACAGTGTATACCCATATCAGAACGCGGTGCCTGTTCAGGGTCTACACTGTTTGCTCAGGGTAAAGGGTTAAACGAAACAGTTCAAGTTCCCCTTCAGTGCCATTTTTTTCAATCTACACTTAGAGATACTCGTACTATCAGTGCTCTCAGTGCTTTCATTTATTTACCCTCTTCAACCCTTCCACCCCTGAGTTAACGGCGTGGTCTCTACCATCACTGACTTTGGGCACGTCCATTCTACTTTATATAGTATCTAGCTTAAAGAGTCATCAGGATAACAAGTTATATATCCCTATAAAGTGGCTCATTATGCGCCATCTCATCAGGATCTACATGTTTGCATTAGTATCTGTGTCGGGCTTCAGGGTTGAAAGGGTTAACCTTTGCTGTAGTAACAGTCTTAAATATTGCGCAGTAAACAATCATTGGAATCGAAAGGGATACGTTTAAACCATAGATTGTACCATTCTGTGTAGAAGCACTGTCATCTATTTTAAACACACATAGACTTTTGTCATCCATTTCAAACAATGAATTTTAATTTTGGGATAATTCAACAATGAAATATCAGGAGTATTTTCAGGACTGTACTGACTGAAAATAAAATAATAATCAAAACCGAATACCCTTTCGATGATTAAAACAAAAAACATAGTTCGTTATTAAAAATCCAGAATGTATCAAAAATAGAATTCGAATGGGAAAAATTCAGATTTCAAATGTATAACTGAAAGTAGTAGCAAATTAAAATTGTTAAAAAAGTGTTTTAATTTTATCAATAACGCGAACTTCTGTAACTGACAATTCGCTTACATCATTGAAAAATCAAGTTTCATGATTACATAGTCCGTGTCTCAAACTCATTACAAATGGCGCTGCGTTGGTACGCAGCGCAATAATTGAAGCGATTTGAGTAAGCTGAAAGATTTATACAGGTAGATTGGAAAATCGAAAAATTAGTGAGGTGTGAAACAGAGAAGATTAAAATCAGACAGGTAAGGTACACCCGATACACTGCGCCAGAATGCATCAGGTATACTTTACCGGTCTTAGATATATCACAAAACACAGGTACAATAGAACAATTATATACAGGTAAAACGATTATTTGTGACAAATTGTGAACAGATTTATGTACATGTAGTGAGTTGAATTTACAAACAAAGAAAATATACATGTATTGGAGCGGGTATTGAGAAACAAAAAGGACTCTGTTTCTGTCGCCCCCCGTCAATAAAGACGAGAGACGGCAAAAACAGAGATCCTTTATAACTAGAAAACAATTTTTAAATGAACAATATTTTTTCTTTTTCAGGTGGATGCTGCCAGGTAAGTACTGATGTTTGAAAGAAGGTATGCAAAAAAAGGTAAGTATGTCAGGTAAGAAAAGAATGAAACAGGTAAGTATTATATAAAGACGGGCAATAAAAAAAATGATTTATTGCCTTAGATAATCCATAAAGCAGAAGTATTGTCCGAGGCCGGTCCATGGTCGAATCCCAGTTTATCCCAATTTTGCCAGTCCGTAATCCATAAACAAAATCCATACAACAGTCCGAATCGATCCGACCCACACGTCGAGGAAACCGCGTGACTACTGCCTCACGAGTTCTCCGGCGTGTAGATCGGGTTGAACCCAATCGCCATTCTCAGAGGGTCCGGGGAAAGGGACCTTGCCCCAGCCGTCTTATTCGGCTTCAGCCAAGGCCCGTCCCCTCCGGACTCTCTGACCCTTTTCAAGCTTGCATCGGTATTTTCCTCCATAGCAGTCTCTGATGCCTCTGACTGCGTCTGCCGATCCAGCTCAGAAACCGGTTCACCCGAGTCCACGGTCATCCCGCCTTGGGGATTCTCTCCATCAGCTGGACTCGACGGCCCAGCTACTGGAGAGACCGGGGACTCCGGCGCAGGAGACGGAGCAGCATCAGCAGACGCAGGCTGACCAGCAAGGACAGATGAAAATCGCCCGTTCGGGCATCTCTGCCTCACATGTCCCACCTGTCGACACTTTAAACAATAGGGCGGACGGCCCTGCATGGTCAGCAGTATAGACTGGCCCGAATTAAAACGGACAAGATGCGGGATCTGTTGTCGCCGCAACTCGTCCGTCTTAATCCGGACTTCTCTCACTCCATTGAGAGCAACCAATTTCGCATGGGAGGTCTTCGACATCTCGATCCCCAGTACTTCTCCGTAGTTACTGAAAATTTCTCTTAGGATGGAATTATCGAAATATATTGGTAGCCAGTGAACCCTTACTGTAACGATCTGCTCCGACATTTTCATGATGTAGAACTTTTTGCCTGATATAGTAAGTTCTTGGAGTGCCATAATTTCATCAACAGCATCCGCAAAGGAACAAAGAATAGAGTAGCCTGAATCGGCGGCACTAACCTTGAAGATGGCCCCTATATCATCCATGTGAATCTGCGCCTCGTACAAAGCATTTAGAAGTTCCCCATACGACACCTGGTCCCTTGGGTTGAACGGAATAACTCGCACAGTTCTGTTAAGTCTATCAGCATTGATATAGTTGGACTCGCATCCATGAAAATCTAGCACAGGATTCATGTTGATACTGAAAAAGACTAACGCTACGGTTAGATAAATATATCAAAATATGATATGAAGGCGGACTTCGTCTTCACAAAGCCCTGAACCTGGGAACAGAAAAACCGCAATAAAAAGCGTAATCACGGTATCCCCTGTACCAGGTAAGCGAAAATTTTCACAGTTGCGGGTCAAAAACCCATATTGTGACCTTGGTTACGGGTAAAACACAGTACTTGAACGTTTGGCGGATCCATCAATATGTAAATATTGCGATCTGCCGATGGGGTCTCGGGTTGATACTGCGGGCGATAACCAAAACCCCATGTTATAATCTCTAAATATCACTAATTCGATTTAGTGATATCACTAATTCGATTTTGTGATATCACAAAATAAATTTGATTTAGTGGTATCACTAATTCCATTTAATGATATCACTAATCGATTTTTTGATATCACAAATTCATCTCTATTTAGTGATATCACTGATTTGATTTAGTGTTAACACAAAATAGGGGATTTGTAGTAAAACGGCACACATATTTTTGCGCCTTCCGGTGCTCATTCTTTCTGACAACTACCCTTCTTGATTATTAGACCAATTTCTTATAGAAAGAGGCCATTAAAAATATCTACATTTTTGAAAATCTGTTATTAAATTGATTTTCCCCCAATTCTGAATCAGATAAACTTTAATTTCTGACTGTGTTATCTCTTGATGGACCAGTTGCTAATTTTGTTACAAATTCACTAATTAATAACATGTAATTTGGTATTTTCAAACTTTTTAGTTAATAATTATTTTATTTTATATCTAAGTAATAATTTTGTTCATCCTGATACAGTGAAAATCGATGTATAAATGTCATTCTATTTTATCATGGTATAAAGGGAGATAAACCATTCTCATATGTATGTCTCAACAAACTATTCATACCTTTCTATACATAGTGGCGTTGACTACCCCTGATCTTGGTCTGCACTGTTTGGGTAGGACTGTCTGTCCCAATACTTAGGATATTGATGATATCACCAAGATATCATTTACCATGGGTTTTCCAGTTTTTTTTTTTTTTTTTGTTTCATGCCTCTGTCGCTTGATTGTCTACTTGGTTTATCCATTATTATAATATGCCTCTTTATGTGCCCCTACGTGGGCCGAAAATTCGCAATAAAATTCTTGTATCTTGTATCTTGGTTGTATTCAAGTTTAACGTCCCCGTCAACACTCATGTTGCCTCGATAGCGCAGTGGTTAGCGCGTTCGACTCATGATCGAAAGGTTGTGCGTTCGAATCCGGCCACCGGTATCGAGGTGTGTCCTTGGGCAAGACACGTAATGACACTGCCCCACTCCACCCAGGTGTAAATGGGTAGCAGTGGTGTAAAAGCCACTGCCTCTCTCGCGCGTGCGCGTGAAAACACCCGGAATGAGTGTTCGAGAGCGATTCAATAAGCTTGAAGCTTTCATCGCAATCGAACTAAAATAAATTAGTATAAACTAACACTCATGTTCAGGACCTTTTTATGCTAATTTTGTGAGTGAAAATGCACATCGATAAAATCCACAAAAAATAATAATTCCAGCTTTGTCATCTATCTACCCAGCAGGCACACGTCGCTATGGCAACGTCAAATCAACGTCGGTGCAACGTCATGACGTTGCACCGACGTTGATTTGACGTTGGATAAAGGTCATGACGTTGTACTGACGTTTATGTGACGTCACAATTACGTCATGTGCCTGCTGGGTATCTCCCGTATAGTCAAACCCCTCAAGGGGACATAGACTGACGCGCGTCAACCGCCAAGAAGGTTAACAGTGTAGTAAAAGCATAAAAGACAGAAAAGTAATGTTAAAAATAGATATAAACAGGGCAAGAGTACTATGGTGAGACATGTTCAATCTGGCTTACAGCCAGACTGAACTCTGGGCCAGACAGGGTGACAACGTCAGGGGGCAGGGCATTCCAGTGGACGATAGTTCTGGGGAAAAAAGAGTACTTGTGATAGTCAGTTTTTGTATGTATTTGCTGGAATGCCTGAGAATGAGAAGTTCTGGAGGGTCTAGAGAGAGGGGTCACGGAGTTAGGTATGGGGATGGCAACCCTGCTATGCAGAATGTTCTGGAACATAACAAGGCGATGGTCAATGCGTCTGAGGTCAAGTAGAAGATAAACAAAGATGAGGAATTGATACAATTAACTTACTCCACCCATAAAAGACACCAAAGGGAAAGAAATACAAACATTAAGCGACCAGACCATAATGGAAACCTAAACAAAGGAAGGCCATAAGGACAGTTACTTTCCCACAAAATGGCCATATGGCCATCCAAAATTAAAAGACACAAGTGATACAAACAGTAAGTAACAAACAATAACATAAATAAATCGCCACAGAAGAGCCGCCTTGGAACGGTCAGTGAAGTCGCCGCCACTGTAGAGAATTTAGCATGTCAGTAACAGAGGAGGTCTGCCCGTAGTCCCGTTTCGTCCAGCGAGCAGCTCTCCTCTGCACTGCTTCAAGTGGGTCCATGAGATTGCTTGTGTAGGGTGCCCAGACAGTAGAGCAGTATTCGAGTTGTGGTCTTACAAGAGTCTTATATGCTACTGATTTTAGCTGTTCACAATTGACTTTGATGTTACGCCTTAGAAAGCCTAGTGTCTGGTTTCTGGTTGGGTGGGCGGGTGGTCGGACCCCCCTGAACTTGGAAGGTCGGGGGGGCCTATCTGGTTGCCCGTTTTCCCGGCACTGACGCAAGCTTGCTCTGAGTGTGTGGAATCACCGTGATATGGAATTCTCCGGTCGGTACCGTGTCTTAGCTATTAGACTCGGCGGAGACTTCCGAATATTTACGAAAATTAACTGAATTTTGATTGTTGTAGTTATGTATTTTTTTTGTTATTATTTATTCTTGTTGGTATTCTCTGCCTTGTATGGGCGCATTTCATGTATTCAATGTTATGATATGTGATTTGCAAATAAATAAAGTTGAGTTGAGTTGAGTTGAGTTGGTTTGCCTTTTTAGTGATGTTGTCTATGTGTGCGTGCCAGGTGAGGTCTTTTGTGAGTGTCACACCTAAGTATTTGGCTGCATCTACAGTGTCCAGAGGAGTGTTGTGAAGAAAATACTGGGTAGGTATTGGGGTTTTTCGTTTGGTGATTTGCAGGACCTGACACTTAGCTGGGTTAAAGGACATATCCCAGGTCTTTTCCCAGATCTCAAGTTGCTGCAGGTCATGCTGGAGAAGTCTTGAGTGGGCTGAGGTAGAGATAGATAGCTAGATAGCTAGCAGTGTCATCAGCGAATAATCTGACTATAGAAGATTTAACAGCCTCAGGGAGATCGTTAATAATCTGACTATAGAAGATTTAACAGCCTCAGGGAGATCGTTAATGTATATTAAGAACAGAAGGGGACCAAGAACAGAGCCCTGAGGGACTCCAGAGGAAACAGGGATAGAAGAGGAGGAGGATCCACCCACTACAACAGACTGAGACCTGTTGTCTAGGAAACTCTTAAACCACTGCAGTGTTTGGCCCCGTATACCGTAGAAGTGAAGCTTGTACAGTAATTTTTCATGATTGACCATGTCAAAAGCCTTCGAAAAGTCAAGTAGAATGAGATCTACCTGGCTTTTGTCATTTATCGCCTGGAGGATGTCGTCAAGAAGCATAAGGAGCTGAGTTTGACAGGAGCGTTTTTCCCTGAATCCATGCTGGAGGTCATAGAAGAGGTTATGTTGTGTAAAGTGCTTAATGATACTGGAGGCAATGATGTGTTCAAGAGTTTTGCATAGAATACAGGTAAGGGAGATCGGGCGATAATTTGCTGGGTCTGACCTCGGGCCTTTCTTATACATGGGTGCAACATTTGCCATTTTCCAGGTTTCAGGTAGGGAATGGGTCTCAAGTGATTTTTGAACAGCTCGGTAATAATCGGGGCAAGTTCCTGATGTGCATTCTTAAGGACAATGGGTTTTATTTGATAGGGTCCACAAGCCTTATGGGGATTTAGGTTTTTAAGCAATTTCTCCACTCCAGCTATGGAGATGTCAATATCAGGCATGGGTACATGGGGGCTAGGATTTTGTTGGACAGTCTCCATACCTGCATCAGCTAGTTCCTGAACTTTCATGCCTGCGAGTGCTTTCAAAGAGAGTGGTGACTTTGCAGTAAAGACAGATTGAAACTGTTGATTTAAAATGTGTGCTTTGGCTGTGTCTGTGGTGTGCAATTTGTTGTGTATTTTGAGAGTGTCAATGCCATTTGAGTCCTGTTTGGAGTGCTTTAGCAGTGAATACAATTTTTTGTTGGTTGGCCGTGTTTGTGTTTGTTCATGTGTATTTTGTGTCTCAGTGTTAACATTTAGGATATCTTCTCAGTACTTCCGGTAGGCAAGTTTTGTTTCTTTTCTGCACAGGTGCTTTATGTCCAAATATTGTTGTTTTGTAGTGTTGTCATCGAATTAACTGAGGTAATGGCCACGTATGACCGACGCAGTATATGAAGTTAGATAGATAGAAACATTAAAACTGCCACAAAATGGTAAATTTTATTTTAGGAATTCTTCCGAAAGCATAAGAATGAATAAACAACAGAATAGGCCTAATTAAACCAACAGCCACGGCGAAGTGATTATTTTATTAGAAGCTACGAGATTTTTCAAAGGAAACTTCAAGTTTAACAACTCAATTTATTCGCCTTCTAACATTTTCGTTTTCAATAGGCCTAAGTTTCAAACTTTTCGAACGCTGTTGACGTCAACTGACATACAATGACGCAGGACCTAACGCGCGGGTTCTAAATGTGCTCTTATTACTACCTGTCGCTGCGTTATTGCCAATTACCAGAAGTCTCGTTCCTGGCCAGGCATATACTGTCCCGTTCCTCTATGTAGTTTCATTGCCAGCCACCTATATATAGACTCGTTCCTCTCTGTAGTGTCATTGAGATGCCACCTATAATGGGCGTAGCGCCATTACGCACTATACGCACGTGCGTAATGCAAAATCTTGCAAAAATAGGTCGTTGTTTCCTGGCGTTGTATTGTTAAATGGCAAATATCCTTTAATTGATTCAAAAGCAAAATAAAAGTATAGGCAATGATCAGGAATCTATACAATTAACCCACAGCTCCCATCAGAGCCACCAAAGGGAAAGAAACACAAACATAAAGCAACAGACCCCAACGACAACACCAACAGCGGAAAGCCAAAAGGACAGTTACCCGATCTCACAATTCGACAATACAGCGCTACATTGGACAATTCATGACGTAATAAGTTGTACTACAATTGATTACGTCATAATTATGTTTTTGTCTGTTCAGAAAGTGAATGTTGAACTCAATGCAATGACGTCACTATCGATTGTGATTTAGAGATGTCATACAAGGACAGCACACTACACCTCGTCTCTGCTTTGTAAAATTTTGTTCACTGGATTTGCAGATTTTTTTTATAAAAGTTACTGCTGATATTTACTGGCAGGGCTAGTCAATTTGTCTGTTACAAACAGACCACATACCCTTTGTTTTTTCTCTCTCATTTTTTTGGCCTCAATTATCTTTTAATCTTAATAGACTGAATAAAATCTTGAAGAATGAAACGTAGATTACCCCAACTTCCTGGCCAGATGTCAATCTTCCAAGCATTTAAGCCCAAAGACGACCCTCAAGGGGGACCTAACACTGGTGCAAATGAACAATCTGTTCAGAGTGCAAACCCTGGTTTTGCTTCCTCACTGTCTACAGAAGCTGAGAGCAATCAGCCAAAGCTCTCAAGACCTGTCCTTTGGGATCATTAATTGATTCCATTGTGGAATTTTGAAAATATATGAGGGTCGCTGACGAGGTCTAATTGGCCGAAACTAGCTAGTCTGGCCCAGAAAACATGTTCACTTCATATATTCAATTTCTGTGATGTATTCCTTGCTTCCAAAGGATTACTCTTTTATAGAACATATTGAACGTCACTACAGCTGGTGTCTGGGAATGTGTGGCGGCGGAACTATTTGAGAATTTTTTGCAGAGGGTCACCCAATGAACATTCCTGTGAAATTGTTTCAAAATCTGTCCAGCAGTTTTGGAGAAGAAGTCGTTTATTGCAAAAGTTGACGACGGACGGACAACGGACAAAGACCGATCACAAAAGCTCACCTTGAGCACTTCGTGCTCAGGTGAGCTAAAAATGCAGATTTAGTCCCACATAATTAATGTTATCTACCATTAATAAATGTGCAACGAATGATCTTTTTTTGTCATCACGAAAACACGCCTATACAATTTTTAACCCCGCTTTTATATAGTAAAACTGGGGTTTACAGGGGTAAACCTTATTTTTCTTATTACTGTTCTAAACTATAGATTGTGGGTACTCGTTAGAACGGCCTAGATGAGGCGGTTCTAACGAGTACCCAAATCTATATTTTGAGCAGAAATAAGAAATCTATCACAATTTTTCTTTATAAAATCTTCATTTTTCGGCGAAAAAAATTACCATGTATTTGTATAGGCTTTTTTGCGTAATGTGTTGTTGTTGTTCTACATTTAACGAACCACAGTGTTCACACAAAATGTTCCATGAAAAAAAAAAAAAAAAAAAAAAAAAATGAAGAAAAAGATGAAAAATTAATTCATATCTATTATGTTTATTGACAAAGCATGAGAATCAAATGCTAGGCGGGCCGTTTCAGCTTTTTTAAAAGCTATCCTTGTATTATTTTGTTTTAGATAGCCAACTGGCCAATTTGTGGGAAAGAAATTGTCATTTTGGCTTCCCGCTATTGATGTTTGCATTAGCGTCTAGGTGTTTCATGTTTGCGCTTCTTTCCCTCCGTGGTCTCTGATGGGCGCTGTGGCATAACGATAACATACCCGTGCGCAATAGCGCATTTTATCACATCTCCAAAATGTCTAAGTTTTGATGAAAATCCTTGACATTTTTCTTATTAATACTGCAAACATAGGTTATGGGTGCTCGTTAGAACCGCCTCATTGAGGCGGTTCTAACGAGTACCCACAACCTATGCCTTGGAGTAAAAATAAGAACAATAATGTAAAAATAAGAACAATAATGTCGGCCCCGCCTATTGGGACTTGAAGGGATATATTGGCTGCATGATGCTTCCACGCAGAGCTGAATCCAGCCCGCACACTAGTACTGGTAAACCGCTTAGAGGATCTAAGCCTGTCCAGGAACCGCGGTGCGAGGTGGACCGTCCATGCTAATAAACCCTATTGGTTTCATTGGGCGACAGGGCCTGAGATGTCATTTCATTTCAATGTCGGGTAAAAGTCCCACAAAATTGGAAGCAACGTCTCCAAAATGACCTTTACAGTGTTGACGGGGACGTTAAACCTCAAATCAAACAGCAAAGAACAAATATGGTTACCCCCGTAAACCCCAGTTTTCTTTATACAAAGTGGGGTGTAAGGGGGTGTTCATTTCACGGACTTATTTACATGGTGGGTTAACTGTATCGATTCCTGATCATTGCCTTCACCTCTATTTTGCACAAAGGCTTATCTAAACCTGGCATCTTTTTTATGGTGTTAACTGGGTCGGAATTAAGCTTGTCTTGTGCGGTTAACTTAAAGTGAAAAGCCAGAGTGCAGACAGACCTGGGGCCAGTTGTTCAAAACTAACGACATCGTTAGTTAACGTATCGTTAAAACTTTGATCATTATAAATATGGCAAATATGCTAAAATTTTTGCTGAAATAAATAACTAAATTTTAGATACTAAACTTGCTAGAACGGTTAACAATATGACCACTAACGCGCTCGTCAAGCTAACGATGCTTTGAACAACTGGGCCCCTGGTGTCATGGAATTCAAAATATTATTGGACTCCCATACATGTATTCCGTTTTTTTTTTTCGCCACTAGTCTATTTTTTTTCTATTACTGCTACTCGCTCACAGCTGAGAATTACGAGCAGAATTTCCTGGTGTGGGAACCAGTACTTTTGTTAAGCAATGTGGATGAAGAGCCTGGCTTAAAGGCACAACACTTTGGTCAGCGTGAGGCTCGAACCCGCAACAACTTGCTCACAAATCTGATGCGCTACCAATGCACCCCTTTTTACGTCTTGGCCACTCCACGTGTGTGTGTGGCTGCTAAAATTACATATATATACAACATTAAGAGGATGCTGTATCGGTTTTTCGCTCAAATCCCAATTAGATAAAATTTTAGCAGCAGTTGTATTACCGCCTTATATGACATTGCCTTATTTTTTTATTGTATATTCCGCTAAGAACTAATCATATTAGATGCAATTGACAGACAAAATTTATGTCATTTTAAGTTTCATTTCGTTTTATTCTTTTTGAAGTTCTCACTGTTTTACAGCAAAAACTAAAGTAAAATAGCAATTCGTTTTATATCATAATGTAAGGGAGATAATCCAGTCGCATTATATTGATTTTAAGCATGTCTCAAAAAACTATGCAGCTGTTGTTGATTTGTTCAGCAATCGACCCGAAGTTACTAACCACAGAACCTCGTCATTGCTGATTTCACCGTGAAGCCCATTAGTGCTGATGTTCACGTGACTATCAATGAGCTGTAGGAAATACAGATGATGGTTATTTATAGAAAATAAAGGCGCTATTCTGGTATGGAAACAATGAATCCCAGCATGCACATGCCATAATTGTGACGTCACATCAACGTCGATTCAACGTCATGACGTTTATGCAATGTCACATCAACGTCGGTGCAACGTCGTGACGTTGCATCGACGTTGATTTGACGTTGCCTTAGCGACGTGTGCCTGCTGGGGATCTTACTATCGATAGGTCATACACTGAATAGGTGAAATCTAGCTAACCCCGATCTCAAAGACATTGCACTTTCTGGCATTCATCCGCAGAGCGTGGCGTCTGATCTGTGTGTATACTGTGTTGTTTCGTTGGATTTTTTTTAAAGTTCCGTCAACACTACTTAGGTCATTTTTAAGACGTTTATTCCAATTCTGTGGGATTTTTACGTTGATTTCAATTCGGAGGGATTTTTACCCGACACAGAGATGGAATGACATCTCTAGCCTTGCCGTCCAATGCAACCGATAGGGTTCATAAATATGCATGGACGGTCCGACTTGCACCATGTTCCATATTAACTTCTATATATTTTGTCGCGTAACTTTAATTAGACACATGTATTTTAGTGGATAGCAATTGTCCCACATGGGAAAACTCAGGCTATTAAAATGATGTACGTCGGCGGGCGGGCCTCGGTTGGTCGGGCGGGCATCAACATTTCAAGTCGTTTCCAGAGCAAACTCAGCTCCGCAACAGTTTGAAATATTTAAATGGCCCCACTAATATAACCCTGGTATTCGTTGAGGCGTCTTCCGTTTTTTTTTTTCGGTCTTCTTATATCTATAGATTGACAGAAAAGATGTCATTTCATCTCAATGTCGGGTAAAAGTCCCCCAAAAACTGGTAGCAACGCCTCCAAAATGACCTAAGTTATTTTGACGGGGACGTTAAACCTCAAGTCAAACAAACAAATTTCAACTAAAGTGTCAATTATGGGATATTTCTACATAAAAAACCTCGCTGAGGCGAGCCCGCCTGTCTGTAATCAGTTTATGACAATCATCTTTACTTTTAAACTGCTCACTTCAGCGAGGCTATTTTAAGAGAAATTTCAAATGTTACGTACATCTTGTAAAACGTACGTAACAGTTGAAATTTCTCTAAAAATAGCCTAGCTTGCTTTATTGTTCAAACCGCCTGGGTGAATATGCCTAATTAGAAAATTGTTGTGATGCAAATACACACCAGAAATCAAACCAAAAATGTCAGATGCCATCAGTTTCTGTAAATACAGTAAAATTCCAATATTAAGACCACCTTTGGGTTTGTTCAAAAATGGTCTTTAAGACCACCTTTGGGTCTGTTTAAAAGTGGTCTCTGACCAGAGGACACTTTATGCAGAAAACACAAAGAAAGTACTAAATAAGCTTTTTATAGCAGAATTAGTCTTAATTTTAGGTGGTCTTAATAGCGGAATTTTTCTGTAGTTACAAACAGCCTCAAACGGGCAAAAGTGCAAAAATATGATAAACCGTTTGGAACATATCTGGCCACATTTGACATATTGATAGATACTAAAAAGACGAAATTGTCGAGTGTCAGATTTCACCTCTATCAGAGATTTCCATCACCCCTGTTTGGGTGGTCGGGTTGGGCAAAGGTGACATGTACAGAGTACATACGTGTATCTTGCGTCACTGGGGCGTCCAGTTTGCTACAAGCTCAAAGTTGGGCAAGGCCTTGTGTCGTTGCAGCAGGGGAGGGTAGAGGGGGAATTATGTTATTTCTTCTGTTTCGACGCTTCCATTCAATTTCCTCCTCTACTCAGTATACTATCTCCATTTCTCTGGAAAACGACGCAAAATGGCCCACAAGGGTTCATCATGAAAACAGGCCTACATAATTTTGACCCCTTTTAACCCCACTTTTATGAAGTAAAACTGGGGTTTCCGGGGGTATACCTTATTTTTCTTATTTCTGCTCTGAAATATAGATTGTGGGTACCCGTTAGAACCGCCTCGATGAGGCGGTTCTAACGAGTGCCCACAATCTATATTTTGAGCAGAAATAAGAAAAAATATCACAATTTTTTATCATGAAATTTTTCATTTTTTCAGCGATAAAGGTGCATGGCAATGTATTTGTATAGGCGTGTTTGCGTGATATGTCGATAATCAATCGGTCCATCAAAAACAATATTAATTAACTTTCCACACTCCAGTTACATCGGCTTAGAAAATAGAAGTCATTACGAAAGCACGTCTATACAAATACATTATAAATTTTACCGCCGAAAAAGCGAAAATTTAAGACGATAAAAAAAGATCATTTTTCTTATTTCTGTTCAAAATATTGACTGTGGTACTCGTTAGAACCGCCTCGATGAAGCGGTTCTAACGAGTACCCACAATCTGTATTTTAGAGCAGAAATAAGAAAAAATAAGTTTCACCCCTGTAAACCCCAGTTTTACTATATAAAAATGGGGTTCAATGGGGTCAAAATTATATAGGAAGGATAGAAGGTAATCATCAGGAATCGATACAATTAACCTACAGCTCCCACCAGAGACACCAAAGGGAAAGAAACACAAACATGAAACAACAAGACCCTAACACGGGCAGTAAACATTCAAATTGACCTCCGCCGGTGGTCAATTGAAAACAATTTGTCTTATATCCGGAGGTCAATTTGAACGTTTCCTGTTATTGGTATTCGTGGTCTGCAGGAAGGTCACAGGTAAGATTATTGTTGATCAAAAGCATATCTTAAAAATCGGAGAATGTTATTCTATCATTTTTTTTTGCACCTGCATGTTCATACCAAGTGTCATTGAAAGGTTTTTCAGTCGTTTCGTCGCAATCATTTTTGTCCCGCACGCTCAGTGGTGAAATCGAAAGTAGAACGTCAGCAAACACAGGTGAATTTGCTCTGATTGTCCAATGACAAGCTTCCAGTGAGCAATTATTGTTGCAATCAGATACGGCGATACCATATCTGTTCCCAAGACGTACTTTCATAAATCTACACGTTTTTCCTACAATGTTCGGGGCATTTTTGCATCGGAGGTCAATTTGAACATGAAGTGGTCAATTTGACTAATGGAGTTTATAATTGAAAATGTTTGCTGAATGAAAATCATGCAATATGATTCTTTTTGTCGTTTTGGGGTTATGTTTAGTATAAAGTTATTGGATCCGTTTTTTGGAAAGAGTGACAGCAAAATCCAGGCTGTCAATGTACTCAAACTTCACATTCTCTTTTCAAGTAGCCACTTCGGAAACAGTTGATCAGAAGCACACTAGGCGCACAATATCGCATGCTAATCTTAATCTTTTTGAACTTTCTTCAGAGAGTTGTCACTATGGGTGAAACATGGGTCCATCATTTTACTCCAGAGGCCAAACAACAATCGAAACAATGGAAGCACCCTGGCTCACCCCACTAAAGAAGGCAAAGACTGTTCCATTAGCTGGGAAGGTTATGGTTTCGGTTTTCAGGGATGCAGATGGTATTCTGCTGATATATTATCTCTAAAAGGGACAAACAATCACTTAAGATGTGTTTTTTTTCCATTAAGACAAAGATTCTGGAGTCATGGAGTAGAGTCATGCAATGGAGAGATTAAGTGGAGGCTGGGGTCAATTTTTGGAGCCGTCACAGTACATGTATAAACCGATCCTATGCAATAGACTTAAGTCTAACATTTTCACCAAAGTTTGACTCTGCACTTCATTCCGATATCTTTTCTAAGATTCGGCTCCAAGACTCCAATGCATGAAACATAGTTACAGTGCCTCTGTGTATTCTCTGTGGTTGAGTCAAAGAGTGAAATGCTGTAGTGTATTGGCATCTGGCGTCAGATAGAGCGGTTTGTTTTTAACCGGAGATATCCTGAACTTGATCTTAATTGTTCACGAAATGATTGCTTCAAACTCCACTCTGTAGAATTCATATGACACACTTGTGAACAGGAGCATTGTCCTAATGGAACAACACACATTAAGTGAGCTTTCCGCGGCGCTTAAGTTATTATTTTCCCGTAACTGCGTCAGAAGTGAAGCATAATATGTGCCATTGATTTTTTGGAGATAACCTATCAGCAGAATACCATCTGCATCCCTGAAAACCGAGGCCATTAGCTTCCAAGCTGATGATACAGTCTTGGCCCTCTTTTGCGGGTAAGCCAGGGTCCTTCCATTGTTTCGATTGTTGTTTGGCCTCTGGGGTAAAATGATGGCCCCATGTTTCATCCATGATGGCAAATCTCTGAAGAAAGCTCAAAATGATTAAGATTAGCACGTGATAATGTGCGCCTGGTGTGCTTCTGATCAATTGTTTCCGAAGAGGCTACTTGTAAAGAGAATGTGAAGTTTGAGTACACTGACAGTCTGAATTTGGCGGTCACTCTTTCCAGAAAACGGACCTAATGACTTTATACTAAACAAAACTCCAAAACGACATAAAGAACCATATTTCATGATTTTCATTCAAACACACTCCATTAGTCAAATTGACCACCTTATTTTCAAATTGATCTCCGACGCAAAAATGGCCCGAACATTGTAGGAATAAAGGTATAGATTTATAAAAGTATGTCTTGGAAGTAGATATGGTATCGCCGTATCTGACTGCAACAATAATTGTTCACTGGAAGCTTATCATTGGACAAGCAGAGCAAATTCACCTGTATTTGCTGACTTTCTACTTTCGATTCCATCACCAAGCTTGTGTGACTAAAAAGTTTGCGATGAAACGACTGAAAACCTTTCAATAACACTTGGTATGAACACGCAGGTGCAGAAAACTGATAGAATAACATTCTCCGATTTTCAAGATATGCTTTTGATAAAAAATAATCTAACCTGTGACCTTCCTGCAGCCCACGAATACAAATAACAGGAAACATTCAAATTGGCCCCCGGATATAAGTCAAATTGAGGCGGAGGTCAATTTGAATGTTTTTGTTTTGTTTGATTTGAAGTTTAACGTCCCCGTCAACACTGTAAAGATCATTTTGGAGACGTTGCTTCCAATTTTGTAGGACTTTTACCCGACAGTGAGATGAAATGACATCTCAAGCCCTGTCGCCCAATGAAACCAATAGGGTTTATTAGCATGGACGGTCCGCCTCGCACCGCGGTACCTGGACAGGCTTAG
The DNA here is from genome assembly GCA_963580285.1 of Lucinisca nassula. Taxonomy (NCBI): domain Eukaryota; kingdom Metazoa; phylum Mollusca; class Bivalvia; order Lucinida; family Lucinidae; genus Lucinisca; species Lucinisca nassula. The sequence continues at coordinate 7,205,970 of OY757015.1, read as the reverse complement.
ATACTCTAAGCGGTTTACCAGTACTAGTGTGCGGGCCGGATTCAGCTCTGCGTGGAAGCATCATGCAGCCCATATATTTCTTCAAGCCCCTATGGGCGCAATTTGAATGTTTATAGCCCGTGCCTAATGGAAACATCAATAGCAGAAAGCCAAACGGACATTTACTTTCCAACAAAATGGCCAATTGGCTATCCAAAATAAAATAATATAAGCGATACACACACTCAAAGACAAGCCATGACACAAATAAGCCGCAACACAAAGTCGAGTTTCGCTAAAGGACAGAATCAGAATCAGAATTGTTACTGGTGACACGACAAATGACATTCATACACCAAGACCTGTGATATGGGAAGTTAGTCCCTAGCTCTAACCAAAGGGGTAAACTTAGTTACACAGTCAACAGCACCTTCAGCTGTCGAAATAATCGAGTCGGGAAGGGCATTCCAATCTCTATGGTTCGGGGGAAGAACGATTCTTTATAAATGTCAGTTCTTGCAGCACGTGTCTGAAACGCCAATGAATGGTGATTTCTACAGTGCGTAGATTGGGGACAAGGTCATCTGTTGGAATGCTAGCAGCACACTTTAGACCTTTGTATAAAAGGATGAGCCTACTGTATTTCCTCCTTTTCTCCAGAGACTGCCATTTTAATTTTCCATGCATTCCAGTCATGCTCCCAGTTTCAAAGCAGTAATTGCCTGTTACAAATCTAGCAGCTCTATTCTGAACTTTTTCAATTTCTTCGTTAAGGTCCACTCCACCTGGGTCCCTGATGCAGCTACCTATTCCATGATTGGACGAACAAGACCTTTATATACGACCTCTTTTACATCCTGTGGGCACTGATGAAGATTTCGCCTCAGAAACCACGTGTTCTATTTGCCTTAGTACACATGTTGCCAATATGAGTATTCCACCTCAAGTTGTGTGTGATTGTCACACCCGATATTTAATGGAGTCCACATTCTCGAAGAACGTTCCCTCTAAGGTGTAAGAAGCCTTAATTTTATTAGATCTCTTCCTAGGTTAGTTGTCGGCATACTGTTGCATTTAACTGGCTGAAATTTCATGCCACATTTTCGGACCCAACATCCTGATCTATATATGTCATTCAGAAGTTTCAGTGAGTCATCTGTATCTCTAATTTCCCGGTCGCAAACACAGTCGTCTGCGAACAGTCTTATTTCTGAGTCACTTTCAGTGGAAATATCACTGATGTACAGGGTAAACATTAGTGGACCAAGAACAGTCCCTTGTGGGACTCCAGACAAAACTGGAGCCCACGTGCACTCTGAAGATTCACCATTAACAACGACGCGCTGTTTTCTGTAGCAAAGAAAGGAATCTATCTATTTGAGAGTCTTCCCTCAAATTCAGTAACCAAATAACTTAGATTTAAGAAGTTCATGCGGTGGGGTGTCAAAAGCCTTCTCAAAGTGCAGTATAAATGTGTCCATCTGTCCCCCTTTGTCCAAGGTTTTTGCAAGTCATTTATAACTGTGCTCAGCTGAGTTTCACAACTATGCCTTTTCCTAAATGCAAGTTGTCTGTCTGACAAAAGTTTATGTTCATCCAAGTGGGCCTTGATGTTTGAGCAGACTATATGTTCAAGCAATTTACACAGAACACAAATCAGAGATACAGGGCAATAATTACGGGCAAGAGCCATGTCACCTTTTTTGAAGAGTGGACAAATGTTCGCTATATAGGAGCCATTCTTGGGGGATTTTACCCGTATCAAGAGACTGTTGAAACAGGTGTGCAAAAACTGGACCTAACTCATTTGCTAGTTCCTTCAGGACTCTAGGAAAAAGTTCATCATGCAGGTCCTAAGGCTTTACTGGGGTTTAAGCCTTGAAGTAACTTGATCAATCCTGCAGCTTACACAACAATATTATCCTTGAATGGGGCCGATCTCCCAGTCAATAGAACCTCCGTGAACTCAGTTTTTTAAACCCATCATTGAATCAACCAACAAGTTCATCTGCCCTTTCAGAGTCTGATTCAGCAATCCTGTTCCCTCCTCTTTTATTAAGGGGCGGGATACCTTGCCTGTCTTTCTTCTGGCTATTAATATATCTGTAGAAGTCTCTGGGATTTGCCTTAATATTCTTAGATATTACTACCCCAAAAATCGAGGTATGGAGGTTTCAGCCTCTCCAGAAGAACAGCTATGTTTATCTTTACTTGTCAGTATAAGTTTCAATATATCTCACCTCACACTGATAATCCTCACTAATTGTCGTAACATAATTATGGCAATTAAATATTTCTTAACTGCGACCAGTCTGCAAAAAAAAAAAAAAAAATCCATTCATGAAAAAAAGACAGCAACAGTTGGCTATTATTATAATATATTTATTTTATTGTTAAATTTCTTGACAATAATTTTAAGACACCTCACCACAGACATAATGCATGTTTAATTACATTTATCATATGACGTCGCGTCGGAGAGTGTAATAACGCCATGTAATATTTTCGATAATCCACTAGTGGATTAAATATGCAAATTAGCTAGATACGTCCCGTAACGTTGCATGTACGACGTCCTTATCGACGTCGCGTTTGCTAATGGCGGAATATTGACATTTTTATAAACAATCGTGAATAAAATACTTTTTTAATGTGATATGATAAATAGAATCTTGCATTCGTGCTCATGGATTATTGAATTTATTAAACTCGTTGAGGAAAAGGGACAAAATGCTCGACAAAGCCTCGCATTTTATCCCTTTTCCTCAACTCGTTTAATAAATTCAATAATGTATCATTGAATTTATTAAACTCGTTGAGGAAAAGGGACAAAATGCTCGGCGAAGCCTCGCATTTTATCCCTTTTCCTCAACTCGTTTAATAAATTAAATAATACATGGACACTCATGTAAGATCCTCTATGTAATATGGTTCTGATGGGGCCTGCAAGGTTTGAAGTTCCTGGCAATTATTTTGTGAATTCTCATCAAAAAAAAAAAAAAAAAAAAAAGATTGGAAAGATAGTAGAGGAGCTCAAAGAGAGGGATGGGGAATATAGAAATAAAGAAATAAAAGTGAAGAAACAGAAGAAACAACAACAACAACACTCCCCTCTACCCTCACCTGCTACAAGAAACAACAACAAAACACATCCCCCTCTACCCTCACCTGCTACAAGCAGGCCTTGCCCAACTGTAAGCCAATATCGATTCGATGACATGCACGATAAATTCACTGCAACCAACTACCCTCCCAGAAATTAAATAAATAAATAATAATAGATGATGATGATAATAATAATAGATAAAACACTATATGTACAAATACAGGACAAATTTTACTAACTATGAAAACACGTCCATGTACTAACATATCCTTATTTCCTCTCCAAACATAGATACAGTCAAACTTCGATAACTAAAACACGGATGGTTCACTTACCATAGCTAGTTTGAACTAATTTTGGAGCCCCTTGTGAACATCTCCAAAAGCTCCAGATATCCGGTTGGGATAATATATGAATTTTTTTCTCATTTTTTCGTGAAAAGGTGTGCTGTGTGGACTCATTAGAATCACCTCAGGGAGGCGACAATGATGCGATTCTACTGAGTGCACACAACAAACCTTTATTCTATAGTTCGTAAAGATACCTTTAAGTGATCCCACCATCCCTTATGACCTGGTACTATTAGTAAACCTCAGTAATTCAAACTACCCCTATCTCGAACAACTTTTCATTGGCCCAGAGCTAAGGCTGACACGATTAATCGTATAATCGATTAATCGATCGATAAATTCCACGAAAACGATTATCATTTCTGATTTGCTTTTAATCGGTTACTTGATAGGTACAATTTACTACCCAAAGTCATGCCTAAAATAGCTGGATGTGTTACAAACAGTGCAGACCCTGATGAGACGCCGCATTATGCGGCGTCTCATCTGGGTCTACACTGTTTGCTCAGGCCTGTCTGTTCAAATATACATATGGTAAAGTGCAACATATGGTAAGAGTCATGCTCAGACAGAAAGTCAGACAGGTAAAATCATGACAAAAACCTTAGCGATTACTAATCGATTATCGATCGCAATGACAGGACTGATAATCGATTATCTTTTCAGCTCCGATTAGCCAGCCCTACCCAGAGCTGTTAATAGTTATTTAAGTTTGGCTGTACTGGGTGCTCTTTGTGTATAGATGAGGCAGTTCAAACCAATACCCACTCAATTTATTTGCGAAATTAAAGCAAATAAAGTATTCCCCTCTAAACTCCAATTTTCTATATAAGATGTAGAAACCTCCGTGGTCGAGTGGTTACGCTACTCGCCTTGTAAACCAGGGGTCGCAGGATCGATCCCGGGCTTCTCCAGACTTTCGGATGAGTCTTTAAACCGAGGTCCCGTCTCCGTATGACCTTAGCTGTTGGTGGGACGTACAACTTAAAACACTCACTCACTCTACATAAGATGTGGGGTATACATGGGTGTTCGTTCCAAATGAATTTTCCCCCTTATATATAGCTGGAGTCCACTTCAAAGTTTTGGGATGAGGTTTTGTTTTCTTTGGAAAATGGCTTAACTTTTTGCAAACAATGTCGGCCCTGATCAGATGCCCCGTTGTGCGGGTCTGATCTGGGCCTGCACTGTTTACCAATTACCCGTTTTGGGGTTTCTGGTACAACATGAACAGATGTGTATACCTTTACTAGGATGAATATTTCATTACTGCACTGTCTAATTTAAAACCTCTAGCATGCTTGGCTGCAAAATTCTCTGAATAAATCAGAATTATTTACAACCTCATGCCATTATTCCTATACCTGTCAACTATTTGATAAAATTGGTTTGCTCAGATTGAGCAGATAATGGGGAGTTACACCTAAGACTAAACATCGCCTACCAAGTTTTTCACATATAAACCATGCTGATTTTTTTTATATATATATATCAGTCTTGATTTCACGTCTCAAGTTTTCAAATTTTGTCCTGAGTTTACCACTTCCTGACCCTTTTGCCTTTGCATGAATCTTATTCCTTCTGCGAATGTTTCTTCTTATCTCTGGTGTGATCCAGGGAATAGAAGATATAGCCCTACTAGTTTTAGAGGGGATATGATTTTCGGCCGAAGTATGAATGAAAGAAGTTATCAAATCAAAGTTCTCCTGGACACACTGAGCACCTGAATGACCATTAAAGTATTTCTCCTTTGCAAATCTGAGTGCATCCTTCCTCATAGTTTCAATTCATAGTCACCTTTTTGATACGAGTACACCTTCCTCCGAGGTTTGTTTATTGTTGGAATGTGAATTTTTAAAATATCCGGTGACAATATCATGATCACTTAGTTTATCCGGAGACTGAATATCTTCAAACTGTCCTGTCCTGGCAAAGTCGTAAGGATCTATCTATCTATCTATCTATCTATCTATCTATCTTCTGATACTGCGTCGGTCACATTTGACCATTACCGCAGGTGTATATTACATACACTCCAGTTTTGCAGGATGAAAGCCTACACAGTAATCATGTAATTACGGTAGGGATCTTTAACCTGCACAGGGGATGGTTCTCCCTGCACAGGGGGCCTCCAGTTAACGTCCCGATCCGAAGGACGGTGCACTTAATGACATTCATCCCTGCAAATGATGCCAATGGAGCGTGTTCGGACACCGAAATTTTATCGCCGCTGCCGGGGATCGAACCCGGGACCTCTAGCATCAGAGGCAAGTGCACTAACCACTGAGCTATCACGCTCCAATGTGTTCTTATAACAATTTGTTCTAATCCGTGATCGTTCATAATGTCAATTAACACTTGTCCTTCGGACTGACTCAGCATTGTGTCTTGTTTGCTGAGCCTGTCAGGCCAAACAATGTCTCTGAAGTTGAGGTCACCTTAAACGTGTGTAAGTGGGGACCTTTAACCCATTTAGTACCGGAAACCCCAAAACGGGTAGTTGGCAAACAGTGCAGGCCCAGATCAGACGCCGTAGAACGTTCAGCCAGTTTCAAAATGGATTTTGAAGACAAGAAGGCCAAGAGGGCCCTGAATCGCTCACCTGAGTATCAGTGTATCTAGTGGATTCTAGGCCATATTTCCCTATGAAAACCATTGGGCCCTGGCGCGGGGGGGGGGGGGGGGGTAGGGGGGGGCATTTTTTGGCGCCAGGGCTATAATTTGAACACTCTCAGGAGAGGTCCACTAGATGAAGCCTCACGCCAAATATCAATGACATGGGCCTTCTGGTTTCAGACAAGACTTCTAAAGGTTTATTCCTATATAAGCCTATGTTAAACTAGTGGGTCCCGGTGCGGGGACATTTTTTGGCTCCAAGGCTATCATTTGAACAATCTTGGTAGAGGTCCATTAGATGAAGCTCCTTATCAAATATCAAAGACCCGGGCCTTCTGGTTTCAGACGAGAAGATTTTTAAAGGTTATCCCTTTGTACGCCTATGTGAAATCAATGGGCCTCGGCGCGGGGGGGGGGGGGGGGGGGCATTTTTAGACCAAGGACTTTATATTTTGAACAATCTTGGAAGAGGTCCACTAGATGAAGCTTCATGCCAAATATCAAAGACCCGGGCCTTCTCGTTTCAGACAAGACCATTTTTAAAGGTTTTACCAATATACCCCTCTGTGAAACCAGTGATCTCCGGCGCGGGGGCATTTTGGCCCCACTACTATATCTTGAACAATCTTGGTGGAGGTCCACTAGATGAAGCTTCATACCAAATATCAAATACTTGTGCCTTCTGGTTTCAGACAAGGTTTTAAAAGGTTTTCCCTATATAAGCCTATGTAAAACCAGTGGCCCCTGGCGCGGGGGTAAGGGGTCATTTTTTGCGCAAGGGCTATAAGAACAATCTCAGTAGAGGTCCACTAGATGAAACTTCATGCTAAATATAAAAGACCTGGGCCTTCTGGCTTCAGACAAGAAGACTTCTAAAGGTTTTTTTCCCTATATAAGCCTACATGTCTATGTAAAACTGGTGGGCCCCGGCGCGGGGGCATTTTTGAACAATCTTGGAAGAAGCCCAAGGGCTATAATTTGAACAATCTTGGAAGAGGTCCACTAGATGAAGCTTCATACCAAATATCAAAGACCTGGACCATGCGGTTACAGAGAAGAAGATTTTTTAAGTTTTCAGTAAAAAAAAAAAAAATAAAAAAATATCTATTTTTAGTTCCTGTGAGCTAGATGTGCAATTTGAACAACCTAGAAAGCTAAGGATCCTCCATGTGAAGCGATCAGTGTTTAGGAGATGTTGTTTGAAGAAATTGTTTACGCACGGACGCACGCACGCACGCACGCACTGACGAACGACGGACAAAATGTGATCCCAAAAGCTAAAAACACAGCCTGACACCCCTCAATTTTGAAGTGGACTCCTGCTTGTATATATATGGAGGAAGATTCCATTTCGTACGAAAACGGTTAAACCACTTGTGAAATTAACAGACTAAAGGGACTTTCATTACTAATGCCCCCCCCCCCCCCCACCCCCGTGGGAGTTATAGTTTTTAGTTTTTGTGACGGACATACAGAGCAAAAAAAAAAAAACAAATAAATAAATAAAATGCCCCCTCCACCTGCCAGAATCAAAGATTCTCGAGGGAGGGGATAAAAAATAATAATGTAAGGACATGGGTAAATTTAACCACTTTGTCTGTGGCTGCCATAAATTAGGTATATACGGAGATGTTATATGGATTCAATAACATGATGATTCGCTAATTCACTCAAATATGAATGAGATAAATTAGTACCAGCAATTGTGTTAAATACTCAAAATCTCATTCCTTTTTTTTTTCTTGTATACTCTGCAATGAATAAATAATAGATTTAGGCCCTATATTGATATACAAAATTATTTTACCAACGTTATATATCTTATTGAAAAATATTTTATATCATATCTTTTTTCTTTTTATTTCTCATTGAGCATCCATGATTTAAGGGAGGTAAACCAATCGCCTGTCTCAAAAAACTATCCTGTGTTGATTTATGTACTCAGCACGCTGATGTCCATCCCAGCACGCACGCTTCGCTGGGGCAAAGTCAAATCAACGCCCGTAGATGTGACCTTGTATAAACGTCATGACGTTGTATTGACGTTGATGTGACACCACAATTACGTCATGTGCCTGCTTGGACGTTCACGGATATAAAGAAAATCAAGCCGTTTTTGACGTTATCCAATAAGACGTCTTGTTACATATGCAGGTGCAGTAGAATTAATTTTGACGTCATTTAATGGTCATATGACGTCTCCTCAGTCAATGCAATCATTGAGATGTGAGCACCACTGCGCCCAAACAGTAAACTTTAGGGCTTGTCTTCTGGAAATATTGAGGGATAAACATAATTGTAACGATGGTTAGTCCACCAACATATGATGGCAGAGGCCCCCCAGTACGGTTCCCGGCAGCGGTAATAAAATTCCGGTGTCCGAACATGCTCCCCTGGCATCATTTGCGCGGATGAATGCCACAAATGGCACCGGGAATCGTGCTGGACGCAGTGGTGTTCACATCTCAATGATTGGATTGACTGACGAGACGTCATATGACCATTAAATGACGTCAAAATTATTTCTAAGGCACTTGCGTATGTAACACGACGTCTTATTGTAATCCTGGGCCCAGGTTTTGCAGGTTGAAAGCGTACACAGTAATCATGTTATTACGGCAGGGGTCTTTTACCTGCACAGGGGATGGCTCTCTCCGCACAGTGAGCCTGCAAAACCTTGGCCGAGGATTACAATCGCTACTTAAGTTATGGTCGACTTTACGATTTAAGGAGGCATTCACATTAGGCCATACTTAAAAAAAAAAAAAATATGGGTTTGCTGTGCTCCTACATACCCTAACAGATTGCCCCTACCCAAAAAAAATTTATTACCATTCTGAGGAAAACATTTTTTTTTTTTTTTTTTTGAAATCCTGATTAAACTCAAATTTAACACACTAAGCTTAATTTCAAGAATATGACATTCTTGTTTTTTTGTTTTTTTTTTTGTTTTTTTTTTTTTAGCAAACCATTCAAATGAAATTTCAAGCCTGTTTTTCTCTGAAAAATCAGAACATAAGTATTTGAAATGATGTTTCCGGTTGTTGTATGATGCTTTAAGGGTCATATATCTTTTCAGATCTGAAAAAAAACAACCTACCTTCCTACCCACCTCACATATGATGGGTAGGAGCACAGCAAACAAAAAATTTTTTTTTAAGGATGGCCTTAGCCAAGTATTTGGCTTCGGATAAGTTTGTAGTTTTAACGGCAACTAACGCGTAAGTTTCAACAAGTATAGCTTTCACTAGAAGCTAGGTCTACGTTTAGCACTTATTAAAAATGAATGTCTAGAGTTATATCCCAGAAATGTGTTTTATACTATAATGTTATTAATCAAGTAATTTCGTATTGGCCCAGGTACAGGTCCGGGGTCTGCTGTATTGGCACGAGGCCGAAGGCCGAGGCCAATACAGCTGACCGAGGACCTGTAACTGGGCCAATACGAAATTACTTGATTAATGACAATTTTATTAATTGACGCAATTAAAAACATGATTTATGATTTTTGAATATTGGTTGACCTTGTGTAATATAGGATAATCAATTAATAAAATAAATTCTCGGTCTTTGGCAATATTCTAATCGTCAGTCTACACCCAGGACTTTGCCGACTGAAGTAAAATGTCTGAAATGTTAAGGGCTATGGAAATGTCTTCCTGGCACGTGGGCTAAAATTCATGGGTGTTTAGCATGTTGACATATTTCTAGAAAACAAACCCATAATGTTCCAAATTAAATGAATAAATATAAAACATGCATATTAAAAAATTTGTTTTTGTTGTTGGAAGAAAAAAATAAAAATTAACTTTGTAAGAAAATTACATTTCAAAATGGTCCATTTTTGAACGTCTGTTTCTCCATTGTCCTTCATTAGAAACATACCATTTTTACACCAAAATATGCTTAAGTCTGTGTACTAGCAACGACGAGACGTGATTTTTCTAAAAACTGGCATTATAACATTATATCTATGCCGATAGAACCCCTATCAACATGTAGAGTTCCCTAAACATTGTCATCCATGTATAGTCTTTCAAAACGCAGTGAGACGTGACTGCACTTTTAATTTTGGACTCGTCCGTGTTTTAGGTAAGTCGCCTGCAGTGGGTATTTTTTACAATGGGCGATAGTTACCGTCAAATTCTTAAACTTGCGCGCTGTTTAACCAGATTGACGACCAGTCGAGACAGTCTAGTAACACGTCTCCCATCTTCTTGGAGATCTAGGGTTCGAATCTTAGGCAGGATGTTTTTTTTTTTTTTTTTTTTACTTTTTCTTAACATTTTTTCGTACCTATAAAATTGGAGCACAGGAGATGTTTGTTTGTTTGCTTATTCGATTGATTTGAGGTTTATTGTCCCCGTCAAGTTTGTGGAGAAGTTGCTTCCAGTTTTGTGGGGTTTCTACCCGACATTGAGATGAAATGACATCTCAAGCCCTGCCACCCAATAAAACTAAACGGGTTTAATAAATATGGACGGTCCAACCCGCACCACTTTGCCTGGGCAGACTCGGACTTACTTAGCGGTTTACCATTGCTCATGTGTCGTTGGTTTCAGGTCCGCTTGAAAGCATCGTGCAGCTCGAACTATTTCTCCAAGCCCCGATGGGCGTTGCCATCACATTAGATGTATTTTCATTTTATTGAAAGGATGGGACGAGCAAAAGCGAATCGTTGTAGCTCGGATTCAAGAGGTATTATCAAAAAATGTTACTATGATTGAACGTACGTTCACAGCCGTCAGTGAAGGCAAATGCGCAGTTGAAATGAATCTGAAAGAGTTTCGTTTGTTTGTATTGGGCTTTTACGGCCCAGGCAACACTATTTATGTCACTTTTGAGCCGGTAAGTTTACTTATCCACACCTATCCTGGGCAAAGTTATACGTAAGCGGTTAACCAGTACGGTGCACATTCTTTCCCCAGAAACTAACAACTGCCCTTCTTAAATCATCGGAAGGGAGGGAATGGCCATCGAAAAGATTTTATGATTAATCTCCATGGGAAAGAATGTTGCTGACCCCTGCAGGTATCGAGCCCGCGTCCTATTGGCCACCAGCCATATGCGCATCCGACTGAACTACCGAGGCCGGCATCCAAAAGATTTACAATGACATAAAAATATAATTGTTGAACATGAAACAAAGGAAACAAAATATTAAGGATGTAAATATAAAAAATAAAGAACATAACTTTAACATAAAAAGATAAAATGAAACATTAAATATAAAAAAGTGCCACTGGGACTCGAACCCTAGCCAAAATAAAATTTTAGTGTGACTCGCAGTACATCGCATTAACCACTCGGCCAGGATTTCTAGGTAGAAGCTGTACAAACATTGATTTATATCTTTAAAATCCCGAGAAAAAAAGTTATCCGAAACCTGCTTCCCCTAAAAAAAGGAATCGACTCGTCACGCTTGAACTTTGAACTCTCAAAGGTCGTTGATAAACTATACACAGTATGACTCGCGGATTAAATTTAGCACTGGGGTAAATAAGCGTAGCGATAGCGATAATAAAAATTCTGTCAAATCGTTAATATGGCTTTTGAACAAAACAAACAATTTTCCCCTTTTGTATATATTCTGTGCATAATAATATTTACCAAATTAAAGGAAGAATAAAAGAAGCATTATCTGGACATAAAAATATTTAGAATAAAATCCGTTTTGCAGGATATTTTTACCCACTATTAGCATGTTTACACCCCTGATTTACCTGGAGATTTACCGACCATGTATACAGTAATGGCTGTCAAAATGACCGTTCGGTGGGTGTTTAAAAGGATGGATATAATGTTATTATGGCAGTTTTTGGAAAAACTACTTCTCGTCGTTGCTAGGACATGGAATATACTTAAGGTTGTTCTAAAAACTGAACGTTTCCGGGGAAGAACAATGTTGAAACCGATGTTCAAAAATTGACCATTTTGAAAGGTAATTTTCTAATAAAGGATTTTTTTTTCTTTTAACAAAAAAAAAAAAAAAACAACAACAAAAAAAAAAAACACTTTTTAATAAGTGTATTTTATGATTTTTCATATAATTTGGAACACAATGGGTTGCTTTTATAGAAATTTGTCGACATTCTGAACAACGGTAAATTTTAGCTCACGTGTCAGGTTGACATTTGTATAAACCTTAAAGTTGCAAATGCTGTAAGTTTTCCAAGATGTACTTCTTCATCTTTAAGAAGGCACGTGTGCAACGTCAATATGCTTGTAACATCTTATCAAATGGAATGCTTGAAAATTGTCGAAGTTTAAGAAGACTTCTCACTATTCCGGCTGGTTTATCTCCCTTAAGTCATGATAAATTATTTTGCCATTGTATTGTAAATTTCGTTAAATTACAGCGATAAATAAATAAAGAGTACACTTTGATAAAAAAAACTAATAATAATTTCAAAATAACAAATACCTCTTGTAGATCTATTATATTTATCCTTATGTCATATTTATAACAAAAAAAAAAAAAAAAAAAAATGAAAAGAAGGCAGGCACTGGACAATAAGAAACAACACAATTATTATTTAAAGGTGCATTATTGAGCTATCGGGCTTCAAAAATGAAAAGCGTGTTTTTCGGTTTTATTTCTTCTATTCATGTAGCTTTGTCATTTGTAATCTTCTGAAACCAAATACCACTTCAGAACTTTGTGAAAATCGTCGTTTTCATTTTTGTTTATTTGTTGTTGTTGGGAATTTCCATCTAAAAATATTCCTGTCACGTGACAAAAAGCCGGGCATCATCACTGCGGCGAACAATAAGATGGCGACCTCCGGTTCATCTGAGGAAAGTAGAATTTTTAGTCCAAATTACAAGTATTTGACTTTCAACGGCACTGACACAATACTATCATGCATGTTAATCTGTTATCAAATGCTAACGCATCAATTTACAGGCAAAAAGATCATTTTGCCGTCAATATCTAAGGATGAATTTCTGAATCGATGAGAATTGACATGGGGTCGTTTCAAAGATACACAAAAACCGCATAAATGTGAGAGTACATGTATGATGTGGGTATTTGTTAGAATTAGACGATACTAGCAATAACCTTTTGATTTGTTTGATTTGAGGGTTAACGTCTCAATTAACACTGTTTAACGTCCCCATCAACACTGTATAAGTAATTTTGGAGACCTAGCTTACAATTTTGTGGGACTTTTATATACCCGACATTGAGATGAAATGAGATCTCATTCCCTGTCGCTTACGGGCCTCCGTGGCCTAGTGGTTAAGAGCGCTGACTCTTGATCATTAGGTCTCTCACCGCTGTGGTTCGAGCCTCGCACGGGTCATATGTGAGACGCCAAGTTCTGCAACGGAAGATCAGATGGTTTTTCTCCGGGTACTCCGGTTTTCGCCCACCTCTGATTAATGATCGGTTCGATATGAGTGAAAAAATCTTGAAAGGGCCGTAAAACCAAAACCAAAAAAAAAAAAAAAAAAAAATCCCTCTCGCCCAATGAAACCAATAGGGTTTATATGAATGGGCGGCCCGACTCGTACCGCTTTGCCTGGACAGGCTTGGATCCTTTAGGCGGTTTACCAATACTCCTAAGCGGTCGGTTTAAGCTCTGCCTGGCACCATCATGCAGCCCACCTATTTCTTCAAGCCCCGCCATGGGAGCCGAGCAAGAACTTTTTAATACCGAAACAAAAGAGAAACACTATCCATATTCCCACCGCCCATCGGGGCTTGAAGAAATATATGGGCTGCATAATGCTTCCACGCAGAGCTGTAACTGAGCCGCAAACGAGTACTGGTAATTAGAGGATCTAAGCCTGGGCAAGCAAAGCGATGCGAGTCAGTCCATTTGTTTCACTGGGCGACAGGGCTTGAGAAGTCATTTCATCTCAATGTCTGGTAAAAGTCCCACAAAATTGTTATCAACGTCTCCAAAATGACCTTTACAGTGTTGAAGGGGACGTTAAACCTCAAACCAAACAAACAGACGTGCACCAGGACCTTTCAACTCACTGATACTGGGATCGGCCACATTTTACCATTACTTGCAGATTTACAGCACACATCAATCTTGCAATTACGGTAGAGGTCTTAACCTGCACAGCGCCGGCCTCGGTAGCTCAGTCGGATGCATGGGGAAGCAGGTTCGATACCTGCCGGGGTCGGCAATATTCTTTCGCGGGGATTGATCATGAAATCTTTTCTACGGTCATTCTCTCCATTCCGCTGGCTCAAGAAGGGCAGTTGTCAGTTTCTGGCGAAAGAATGTGCACTCTCCTGGTTACCTCTTACGTATAAGCCTGCCCAGGAAAAGTAAACTGACAGGCTCAAAAACGGCCTTAATAGTGTTGACTTGGCCGTAAACCCCAAAACAAACAAACAGTTAACCTGCATAGGGGATGACTCTCCCTGAACAGGGCGCCTCCAGTTTGTTTGTTTGATTTGAGGTTTAACTTCCCCGTCAGCACTTTTAAGGTCATTTTGGAGACGTTGCTTCCAATTTTGTGGGACTTTTACCCGACATTGAGATGAAATGACATCTCAAGCCCTGTCGCCCAATGAAACCCATACGGTTTATTAGCATGGGCGGTCCGCCTCGCACCGCGGTTCCTGGACAGGCTTAGATCCTCTAAGCGGTTTACCAGTACTAGTGTGCGGGCCGGATTTTAGCTCTGCGTGGAAGCATCATGCAGCCCATATATTTCTTCAAGCCCCTATGGGCGGGGGCCGGTGCCTCCAGTTAAACGTTCCGATCCAAAGGGCGGTGCGCATTTTGACATTCATCGCTGTAAATGGTGTTCAGACACCGAAATAATCATCGCCGGGTCGAACCGAGGGCCTCTGGCTTAACCATTGAGCTGTCACGCTCAGTTTATTACATAAACTCCAGGTTTGCAGGATGAAACTCTGCACAGTAATCGGCTCTTTCGCTGTACATTTTGTCGTTCTCCCTGCTCGGGGGGGGGGGGGGGGGTCATGTGAGTACCAGCTGATAGCAAGCCGGCGGAATGAACAACAGACAGCGCATAAATGTCATCCTACTGGATTTCAGTAAGGCCTTTCACGAGGTTCGCACAATTTCATTGCTGATGGATACCAGAAAGTCGTAATTGATGATTTCTTCGTCTGCGCCCGTTACTTCTGGTGTTCCACAGAGTACAGTGCTCGGCACTCTCCTCTTCCTCATATACATCAACGACTTGCCACCACGCGTCTCCCCTGTTCGCTGATCACTGCCTGTTGTACCGAGTTGCTGTCGCTCAAGAGGACTTTAATCATTTACAAGCATGGGAGAGAGACTGGTAGATGCGTTTTCACCCAGACAAGACTTAGTCTGAGTACCAGAATCGGCAACAAAAGCAAGATAATGGAGTCATCATACAACATCCATTGCCAGAAGTAAAGCAAAAAACCTGGCTATAGACAGTACACTGGTGTGAAATAGTCACACTGACATGCTTAGACTAGCTTCTAGTCGGATATCATATTTTAAAGTTAATAAGTAATATTCTTCTACCCCTTATTTGATCTTGGGAAGATATACTCTGACTAAAATGCCAGTTTGCCTTATCAGTTGGTGTTCGGTAAGGGGTACAGAAAGGCAATAAACATTTCATGACTGTAGCTGTAATCAATCATTTACTAAGGATCTTGCGAGGTAAAATTCGCATTGTACTAGACCTTGGTGTCTGAGACAAGATTAAAGTCTAACAAGGTTTCATATTTGATAAAAACACACATGAAGGTTGGTAATTGGTTAATATGACATCAAGGTCTAGTAGCTAGACTATGACATGCTATCTACGACAGACAGCCAGACAGTTGCTTTCCTATCCTACGCAGGAATCTCTCTGCATGCCCAAAGGACATCAAGGCAACAGCATACAAGTCACTAGTTAGACCTAAACTAGAATATGCTGCCACCCCCTGTGACCCCTACAAACAAACTAGTCCAGTTCAATCGCAATCTTCCGCTCACATCGTCTATCTTACTGATCATATGCATATTGGAAATGAAAAAGGGAGGTTGGTAAAACCTAGTATTCCTTGAATTTCTCGAATCAAGGTCTGCTTTAATTAAGGAAATTTAGTAATCCCGGATTGTTTTGTTATTGACGAAGAGCTCTGTGTGAATGATCCATGTCCCTGTCTTGAGATAGATATAAGAGCTTTATTTGTTTAACCGTCATTCATGAAAGCTTACAAAAGTATTAAGGCTGATGATATATATATATATTACGCTTTATTCGCTAAATATCTATCTATCTATCTATCTATCTATCTATCTATCTATCTATCTATCTATCTATCTATCTATCTATCTATCTATCTATCTATCTATCTATCTATCTATCAAAATGTTAAACAATCTGTCTACATGTGCAATTTATTAAAGTAAAGACTCATGTGGACAACTTTCAGATGGTTAGAAAAGTAGTTGTGTATAAGTATGAAACGTCCGCTTTATAATGCAGTTTTCTTTCAAAAAACAAAATACAGAGGAGTACGGCAACTTGGATTTTTCAAGTACGGCAACTTGGATTTTTTAAGTACGGCAACTTGGAAAAAAAATGCTGAATTAACTGTACGGTTACTTGCGTCACAAAATTGCAAATTTGGAAACTACTGACACCATTTTGACATCGTTTGGAAGGAAAGGCCGTGGTTATTATCATGTTTGGTTTCATCACATAGGGATCGATTATAATGCTAGTGCTGATCGTAAATCAATCTATTTTTGCATGAAACAGATGGAGATGTGAAATCTACACCAGGGCCATATTTCCTTTTGAGAATTCTTTGTCGTTGCTTTCGCTTTGTTTCATTACTGAAAATACTTTGGAAGAAAGTCTGTCCCCTATTGGTCTATTCAACGGAAGGAACTTTCCTTTCGTGATGGGAAGTTTTTTTTTTTTTTTTTTTTTTTGTTTTTGTTTACGAAATAAAGTTTGTTTTTCAGTGAGCTGAAATAGTTTCTACTTCGTTCTTGTGAAACTTACAACTAGAACAGACGTTAGTTTATGCTTTGAGAAGTGTTTATTCCTTCGACGAGAGTTTATTAAAACGAAGGTCCTGTAATATGCATACTATACTCCAGTTATTTAAGATTATTAGTGAGGCCATTATTATTATTATTATTATTATTTTTATTTTATTTTTTTTTATTTTTTTTTTTTTTGCATTACGAAAACATGCCTATTCAAATAAATTGAACATATTTCCACTAAAAAAAATGAAAATGTTCAGATAAAAGATTCTGCTATTTTTCATAATTCAGCTCAAAACATAGATTTTGGGTACTCGTTGGAACCGTCTCGACCAGGCGGTTTCTGACGAGTACCAAAGATCTATGTTTTGGGCAGAAATGCGAAAAATAATGTACACCCCTACAAACCCCATTCTACTGGATAAAAGTGGAGTTTAAGAGGGTCAAAATTGCATTGGCATGTTTTCATGATGGTCTTCTGTTTTTTTTGTTTTTTTTGTTTTTTTTTTTCGAAATCGCCCACGTGCACACATGTTGCAATTTTTATCTTGTATATTCTAACCATTTCACATTTGTACGGTTTAGTAACGCCACAGACAACAAAAAGCTACTTTAAAGAAGGTGATTTAAGGTTCCTCAATACAGTTATTTCACTACATTTGAGGTACTGAAAAAAATCATATTTGCAAATAGTTACCCAAACAGATTTTTCATCAAATGGTAGTCCATGTAAATGTAAGAATATGAAAGCAAAATATTTTTATTGGAAAGTCACCATGTTAGTAATTTATTGCATTTTTCCATGGTTTTGCAAAAATGATATCTTAATCCACAGAACAAAAATGTGTAAAATACTATCATAGAACTGTGGCTAAAGGTTGCCTTTAGGCACTGCAAGGGTGGAATTTCAAGTAAAATACCTAAATAGTACTGAAAATTAATGATTCCTCCCCCACCCCCAAAAATGGAATTATTTCACCTGGTACTATTTTTAAATTCAGTGTATGGTAGCCAAAAATGACCAGTTCTACCAAGTTGGCAGTAAGATCACTGATTGGGTTGAGGTGTTGCAATCTCTTGCATTTAGCTTGTAAAATGATTGACCTTCTTTGGTGCTTTTAGTATTTCATTTTATATATTTCATTCATGCAATTTATAACAATTTATGAATCACTGCACCAAAGTTTCACTGTATTATTGATTGTGTTTACTGGGTGGGTGATTTGATACTGGAATAAAATCCAAAACCAAAAAAAAAAAAAAAAAAAAAAAAATATGATAAAAAGAGTTTATCCCCATATTTGAACTGAAAGAATGAAAGCAGCCTGTTCAGCACCAGGATTTTTGTCCAAAAGGCTTCTGATCACTTCCAATAACTGCTATGTTATAGCAGTGATTTTTACCCATTGATTTGTTACATCAGAATCAGAATCAGAATTGTTACTGGTGACACGTCAATTGACATTCATACACCAGGACCTGTGATATGGGAAGTTAGTCCCTAGCTCTAACCAAAGATGTAAACTTAGCTACACAATCATCAGCACCTTCCGCCGTCGAAATAATAGAATCCGGAAGGGCATTCCAATCTCTAATGGTTCGGGGGGAAGAACGATTTTTTATAAATATCCGTTCTTGCAGTAAGGGTCTGAAACGTCATTGAATGGTGCTTTCTACAGTGCCTAGCCGGGGGAACAAGGTCATCTGTTGGAATGCTGGCAGCACCCTTTAGACCTTTGTATAAGAGTATGAGCCTACTGTCTTTTCTCCTTTTCTTGAGAGACTCCCATCTTAATTTTCCTAGAATTCCAGTCATGCTCCCAGTTTCAAAGCAGTAATTTCCAGTTACAAATCTAGCCGCTCTATTCTGAACTTTTTCAATTTCTTCATTTAGGACCACTCCGCTTGGGTCCCAGATGCAACTACCATATTCCAAGATTGGGCGAACAAGTCCCCTGTATGCTGTCTCTTTCACATCCTGGGGACACTGATGAAGATTTCGCCTCAGGAATCCAAGAGTTCTATTCGCCTTTGTACACATATTGCTAATGTGTGTATTCCATCTCAAATCGTGAGTGATTGTCACACCAAGGTATTTAATGGAATTCACATTTTCGAGGACCGTTCCCTCTAAAGTGTAAGAAGCCTCAACTTTATTAGATCTCTTCCTTGTTATCTGCATAATATTGCATTTAACTGGCTGAAATCTCATGCCCCATTTTCGGGCCCAACATCCTAATCTATCTATGTCAGCCTGAAGTTTCAGTGTGTCATCTGTATCTCTAATTTCCCGGTAACAAACACAGTCATCTGCGAAAAGTCTTATTTCTGAGTCAATGTCAGAGGAAATATCATTGATGTACAGGGAGAACAATAGAGGACCAAGAACAGTCCCTTGTGGGACTCCAGACAAAACTGGCGCCCATACTGAAGATTCACCATTAACAACAACACGCTGTTTTCTGTTCACATGAGTCACCATAAACAAATAATTGATGTTTGGACATATTTATCTAATCCAATTAATGATCTGTTGTGTCACCTACTTACCAATGTGCGGGTTGGTAAAATTTCATAGAAGCCCAATGCTTTTAATATGTTTTGCTGAAAGAAGTTAAAAAAGAAATCTACCTTTTTCAACTTGTTTACTTGGGAACAGGGGTGAACAACACAAACAGGACAATGTTACACGTAGAAACTAGTTCAGAAATGAAGGCATACTATTCATGAATTAACGAACAAATTATGTTAGAAAGTACGTGAAATTAGGCGCAAGACAGTTTCAAATATGAATATTATGTTTTAAATTTAAAGCAATGGTGTACTATTGTTTTTTGGAGGGAAATTAGTTCCAAGGCGTATGAATACGTTTTTGCATTTGGCAAGATGGAAATCTCTTCAATTTGACAGCTACACTCATTTATTAGTGATGACAGGCTTCCAAGATAGGCGATTTCATTATGGTATACGCAGGAAGAAGGCTACATAGCTGACTTTTCAAGGTATTTTCATTGATGATGGAGAAAATAAAATGTGGAAGGCATAATTGATGAAATCTCAGCATTTCAGATTTACCGCAAGAAAAGGAGATGATGGCGCCCATCGAGAATAAACATGTCAAAAAAAATTCAGGTAGCCTTTTTGATAGAAAGCTTTGTCCGAGTCGTTAGTATTTGAATTGAACTATTGATCTGCAGCTGTTTTAGTAACTTTTAAAAAGTCTATAAAGCGGTTTCCTTTTTTCCTGGTAAAAGTGAAAAATACAGAATTTCATTTATTTTCAAAGGCACAGGGATGTTGCTAATGCAAGAAAGTACTTGCTGTAATAACCGTTTATACCTCCAACCCTTTTTCTTGTGGGACATGGATTTTTAAACGGAAATCAGGATTATATTTTGGGGAAAATCAACTTGCAAATCTTTCATCTATATTTTTCTTGTGCAAATGTATTGAGGAAACTTAAGATGTCCTGAGATAAAAGTACTTTCATAAATTTCTGTTCCGTTCACAAAAGGTTACTTTCGCTGTAATATAAAGGGCAGCTAAAATAATTTTCATCCTAGTTGTAATCTAAAACTGTTAGTTTAACACTTAAATACCAGCATTTTAAACAAGAAGTGCAGATTTGGTAAAACGCAGCATTATGCCGCCTTTCTATGTTTGGATTCCATGTCCCAGTGAGATTCTATGATGGGGCGGTCTAAGTCCCTCTGGAGGGTGACCGAATAATCAGTGTCACCAGCAAATAGGCGAACCCGGGGCCACACATTGTCGGGTAGGTCGTTAAGGTATAATAACAATACTATTGTGCCTAGAACTGATCCTTGTGGTACACCTGAAGTAACTGGAACCTCATCTGAGTACTCACATTCAAGTGCAACTGTCTGACTTCTTTCAATCAGAAAAGACTTAATTCACTGGATAGTTAATCCATGTACCAGTAGCTCGCGAAGAAGCTTCATGTGATTCACCTAGCCAAAGGTCATGCTAAACCCAAGATAAGATCTATTTGTTGACCATTTAATCATGATCTGGTAAGGTCATAAACAAGCAGAATCACATGAGTGTCACAAGATCTGCGCTCCCAGGCTGTTGAGTATTTTGTGATCATAAGGTATGTCGAAACCAAATCTTATGCGGCGAAATTTAGTTTCAACCTACAAAAATCCATTTTTTGAAGGATTTTCTGCTTGTCGGAATTTTGTAAACCTGTCCCCGTAGAAAACCTAAAGCAAATTCTTATATGACCATTATGACATAAAGACCACATTGGTAATGGGAAATTGTTTTTAAGAAATAGGTGCGATATGGGCATAAGAGCAATTTACGATCTTACTAGTGAGGAAGTGGTATTTTATAGTTTTGAACAGTTAAAGGCGAAATATGATATAAGGGCCACATTTTTAGACTACCACCATGTAGTAAATAGTATTTCTCAAGTATGAAAAGATCAAATTCACATGAATCGTGTATTTGCTGTTAAATTTAAACAAAATGTAGTTTGTAACATATACTTTCAAGACTTGATTAGTTCAAAGAAAGGGCGTAGACTATTTATGATATTTTGGTTAGAGTAAACGAATATATTACACAAACAAAATGGCAAACGGAGATAGGAGATAAAGTGGAAAAAGAGCATTAAAGACATTTCTCGAGACAAAACTACGCGACTTTCAATACAAAATCAATAATAAAAATTTAGTAACACATTCATTTCTATTTAAAATTAATAAAATCAGGGTTGTAGTTACTGTAATGAACAACCAGAAAAAAATCCATTATTTATTTCTTAGATGCCCAAAAGTAAGAACGTTTTAGACTGAACTTTAATCATGGTTGACCACAAATGTAAATCCAGAAATATCGCTAGAGGATCGTAAAATACTATTTTCACACGGTGGTAAAGCAGAAGTGGTCAATTACATCTCTCTCTCTCTCTCTCTCTCTCTCTCTCTCTCTCTCTCTCTCTCTCTCTCTCTCTCTGTTTTAGCAAAATATTGTATATACGAAAACAAATTTGTTTCTATGAATAAAGTGCTTAGCGAGAGATACATTTCACTCATAAACAACAGGTTAGATAAATTCTTTAAGATTAAAACCCCTCTCTCGCCCAGCCCAGTGGAATTCGTTTCACTGACCGCTCCAAGGCGGTTCTTCTGTCGCTGTTTATTTTTGTTATGGTTTGTCTTTGAGTGTTTGTATCACTTATTTTATTTTGTTTTGGATATCGAATTGGCCATTTTGTGGAAAAGTAACTGTCCTATTGGCTTTCCGCTATTGATTTTACCATTAGGGTCTGTTGTTTCATGTTTGTGTTTCTTTCCCCTTTGGTAACTCTGGTGGGAGCTGTGGGTAAATTGTGTCGATTCCTGATCATTGCCTACACTTCTATGTTCTACATATAACTACTTTTACCCAAACACTGATGATTCATGAGGCCTATTCCGACTTTATGTTTATGTTTGGTGTCAGGGTTCTGTTTTCCGTCGACTATCTGCCACACATATAGTGCAGTAGACTTGTACCATTAGCTATAAAAGGCACATCTTGTAGAAAATACATGTACATTGTTACTACAGTTTGTTTTCTGCTCTCCCATAAAAGAATTTTATTATTATTATTTTTTTTTTTTCAAATTGATTATCATCGTCTATTAGCCATTACTATGTTACACCCGTATGACTTTGTGCATTCTTTCATATCTTAACAATATTTACTTTTCTGGTGAAAAATTGTGATAGTTTTCTCATTTATGCTTCAAACATGGCTGTTGGTGCTCGTTGGAACTGCCGCAGTGAAGTGGTTCTATCGAGTACCCACGGCGTATGTCTTGGAGCAGGAATGAGAAAAATATTGTATACCCAGTCAGACGCGCATCCGACTGAGGTACTGAGGCCGACGATTATCATACGAGATATTTTGGCCAGCAATAATCGAGTGTATGTAAACGTAAAGTGCAGATAACTCCATGTCAACAGACATACGACGTCTAAACAACGTCGTGTCAACGTCAATGCAACATCACTGCGATGCATTGACGCTGACGCAGCAAATTGTATACCCAGTTACAAAATATTGTAACCCCCAGTTCTCTCTCTATAAAGTTGGGTTTAAAGGGGCGTTCATTGCACGGACCTGTTATCGTAATGAATCGTCTTATTATTAACATTGCTAGAGATACTCGCCTACCAGTCGAGGAAGACAGAAGACCAACTTCTATCGTACATGTTGTCTAAACTGAAAAGCACTCACACAACCTTTCAATAATTCCCTGTCCCCTTTTTGTACTTTCTCTCATCTACTTACTTCTAAAATATGTTCTAGAAAGGGTTGTCCTTTGGAAACAAGGAATACAAAAAACAAAACTGTAAACTAGATCGCGCAGTCGATGGCGCGCCATCGCAAATCCCCACGTTTTGACCTCTTCCAGAGACCCCTGGGGGCTGGTCCAAAAATTAATGTGGTCTTGCAGAAGCCATTCATGTATGTAACTCACACACCAAATTTGGTTGAATTCCAATGAAAGGTGTAGGAGGAGATAGCCGGACAGACGGACGGACGGACGAACGGACAGACGGAGGCGATAACAACATCCCCACTTTTCTTCGAAAAACGTGGGGATAAATATGGAGTGTACATGTTTTCTGGACCAGACTAGCTAGTTTTGCCCAATTAGGCCTCATCAGTGACCCTCAAAAATTTCAAAATTCACCACTGGAAGGGCAAGAAAATATAAACTACACTATGATGTTGGGCAGGGAGACTTTTTACGACCTCCACACATTCCCAGACACCAGCTATAGTGACGTTAAATATGTTCTAGAAATGGTTATCCTTTGGAGTGAGTGAGTGAGTGTTTGAGTTTTACGTCCCACCAACAGCTAAGGCCATACTGAGACGGGACCTAGGTTTAAAGACTCATCCGAAAGTGTGTATCCTTTGGAAGCAAGGAATGCACCACAAAACTGGAACATATGGAGTGTACATGTTTTCTGGGCCAGAATAGCTAGTTTCGGCCAATAAGGCCTCATCCGTGACCCTCAAACCTTTTCAAAGCTTTCCAAAATGTCTGCACAAGAATTTCAGAGAAAATAAGTTCAGTTAATATGGCATTAGGATAACACATCCGTGGGATATAGTAAATTTTTCAAACCTTAAAAAAGGCATCTTTTTCTGCTGAAGATTTGTGATATTTTTCTTATTTATACTCCAAACATAGGTTTTGGATGCTCGTTAGAACCACCTCATTGAGGCGGTTCTAACGAGCACCCACAGCCTATGTCTTGGAGCAGAACTAAGGAAATTAATGTTATTCCCCGTAAACCCTAGTTTTCTTTATATAAAATGGGGTTTAGTGGGGTCTTAATTTCACGGACTTGTTAACGTGATGGGAAGTGGTTTTAGGTTCTAGCTTTACGTAATAACGCCAAATTAGGTCATTACCTGCCGTCCGTATTTTTTTTTTTTTTTTTTTTTTTGTTTTGGTTTTACGGCCCTTTCAAGATTATTTCACCCGTATCGAGCGATCGTTAATCAGAGATGGGCGAAAACCAGAGTACTCGGAGAAAAACCACCTTACCTTCCGTTCTCACATATGACCCGAGCGAGACTCGAACCACAGCGGTGAGAGACCTAATGATCAAGAGTCAGCACTCTTAACCACTAGGCCACGGAGGCCCGTTACCGTCGGTATGATCATTTTCCACATTAATCTGGTACTTTTGAGAAACAAGTTCCGGAGCCGATGCTACACGCTATGTCAATTTCGTTGTTGCATCGACTTTGCTGCGTCAGCGTCAATGCATCGTTGTTTAGACGTTGTATGTCTGTTGACTTGGACGTTGTTTAGACGTTGTATGTCTGTTGACATGGAGTTATCTGCACTTTACATTTATATACACTTGATTATTGCTGGCCAAAATATCTCGTATGATAATCATCGGCCTCAGTACCTCGGTCGGATGAACGTCTGACTGGTGATCAGAAAGGCGCGTGTTCGGTACCTGCCGGGTCGGCAACATTCTTTCGTGGAGATAGACGATGAAATATTTTCCACGGCCATCCTCTACCACTGGGCATCCGCTGATTCAAGAAGGGCAGTTGTCAGTGGCGAAAGAGTGTGCACTGTACTGGTTAACTGCTGATGCCTCGGTCACAAATTCGGCGTACCCCGGCCGAGCTATACTATACGTTGTGGTTCCCGGCCGCCGGACAAGGGACGGGTTTACCCCAGCCGGGAATTGTTCAGTTGTTCAGGGGTATATAAACTGCATCCTCTCCTGCCTATACAACAAATGGGTCAGCTCTGTTGGTGGGTGAACATCCTTTTTTCTTGACGTCGAGGAAAACTTTCGAAGAAAAGCGGAACAAGATGCCTCTTATCCCACCACTGCACCTACCGTCACCCCAGGAAAGGATCCGGAGGTTACAGGAGTGGCTGCTTAGGGCTCGGCACCGTGCCAATGTGGTCTTTGCAACCTTGTGTGCGGGAGAACTGCTACCGCTGATGGTGGATGAAGCAATGGATCGTGTACCGTCCTTTGCATGGGCAGTTATGAAACGTTTATGTACAACCTACTCCCTACTGGTCTGCTAGAAACTGGCACCCATCGGAGATCGGGCCCTTATATAGTCGAGCGTCAACCAGCGATCGAGCGGCGCCAGTCGAAACCGGGATTCGTCCAGCGGATTCCGCTTGATCATCTGTCGGGCCCCGGCCGATTACTGCCCGATTATCTGATTGGTCGGGGTCCGCTTTACGACTACCGGATGCCAGCCGATGCCATCGACATCGACGTCGGTACGAGCTCTGCTCGACTTTTATCGATGTGCCACCGACCTAGAAGTCGGTGAGTTTTCGGGGAGAATTTTAACTACGAGTTAAAATTTAACCGGGCCCCTCCCGACCACCACCGACGCCCCAACATCCGGCGGGACGCCGATCGGACTCCAGCCCAATCTCACCCCATCGCAGTCCCCGAGTAGTCGGGCGAGGATCGAATAGTGATTTGTGACCGTGGCTTTACGTATAAGCCTGCCCAGGAAAAGTGTGGACAGGTAAACTTACCGGCTCAAAAATAACATAAAATAGTGTTGACTGGGCCGTTAGTCCAATACAAAACTAAACTGAGGTAGGGGTCTTTAACTTTAATGGAAGACACCCAGTCAGCGTAGAATGTCGGTCAAGCGTCGGCCCGACGATATATACATAGAATATTTATTTTCTGTCTTATACCGTTAACAAATAACATTAGCCCTGTATGGCTTTTACTTCTACAAAAACAGTGTAGAAGAAAAACAATCTTTTTGGTGCTGTTTGGGCAGGATCAAGATTTTCACCTTACATCCTCATTCGAAGGATGGAGCAGGTCAATGCATTCATCTCTGCAACTAAGTTTGACAACGCTGCCAGAGAGAGAGCGAGAGAGAGAGACTAATGAGCAGCATGTAGGTAATGGTGTGTGTGTGTGTGTGTGTGTGTTGTGTGTGTGTGTGTGTGTGTGTGTGTGTGTGTGTGTGTGTGTGTGTGTGTGTGTGTGTGTGTGTGTGTGTGTGTGAGAGAGAGAGAGAGAGAGTAAATCATCTGAACTGCGCCTTCGTCGGGCCGACAGCGATACGACATGGCGACGTCGTATCGCTGTCGGCCCGATGTTGGCCCAATGTGGTGCGCTAGCCCATAATGAGAGAGAGAGAGAGAGAGAGAGAGAGAGAGAGAGAGAGAGAGAGAGAGAGAGAGAGAGAGAGAGAGAAAAAAACACTGAGCAACATTTTGGACATGGCACTTTCAGAGCCCATAAGGGCTTGAAGAAATATATGGGCTGCAAAATGCTTCCATCCAGAGCTGAATCCGGCCCACACACTAGTACTGGTAAACCGCTTAGACGATCTAAGCCTGTCCAGGAACCGCGGTGCGAGGCGGACCGTACACGCTAATAAACCCTATTTGTTTCATTGGGCGACAGGGGCTTGAGATGTCATTTCATCCAAATGTCGGGTAAAAGTCCCACAAAATTGAAAACAACGTCTCCAAAATGATCTTATGACCTTTACAGTGTTGACGGGGACGTTAAACCTCAAATCAAACAAAAACACTTTCAGAGAGAGAAAGAGAGAGAGAGAGAGAAGAGAGAGAGAGAGAGAGAGAGAGAGAGAGAGAGAGAGAGAGAGAGAGAGAGAGAGGAGAAAGGGGTGAGAGAATGACGTCATTCACGGAGTTCTATATTTTTGTCGCGAAATTAAAAAAGACCTAACTGGGATCCTCTGGCACCGTCAAAACCTAGATACCATGCACTTAGCTACATGCGCGTCACACTCAGAGAGAGAGGAGAGAGAGAGAGAGAGAGAGAGAGAGAGAGAGAGAGAGAGAGAGAGAGAGAGTGAGAGAGAGAGAGAGAGAGATGAGAGAGAGAGAGAGAGAGAGAGAATGGACAATATGTAGGCCACGATAAGAAAGCAATGAAGCAACATGTAGGCCACGGAGAGAGAGAGAGAGAGAGAGAGAGAGAGAGAGAGGAGAGAGAGAGAGAGAGACTATGAGCAACATGAAGGCCAGAGAGAGAGAGAGAGAGAGAGAGAGAGAGAGAGAGAGAGAGAGAGAGAGACGAATGAGCAACATGAAGGCCACAGAGAGAGAGAGAGAGAGTAAATCGCCTGAACGGTGCGTCTGACCGAGAGCGATACGACATGGCCACGTCGTATCGCTGTCTGCCCGATGTTGACCCACTGTTTCAACATGTAGCCCATAATGAGTGAGAGAAAAAAACTTAGCAACATGTTGGCCATAGCACTTTCAGAGAGAGAGAGAGAGCACTGGGGAACGTGTACGCCATGGTATGCTGAGAGAGAGAGAGAGAGAGAGAGAGAGAGAGAGAGAGAGAGAGAGAGAGAGAGAGAGAGAGAGAGAGAGTGGCGGAATTTTACTCTATTTTACTTTGGAATTCGCAAAAAAAAGTTTAAAAGAATTTCACTATACTACCATTTCTGTCACAACAATTGTGTGTAACGATGTTGAGATGACCCCTGCATACCTTTCTAGGTATTTACCGCATGACGTCATTATTCACGGCGCGTTGTAGTTTTGTCGCGAAATTAAAAATAGACTAACTGTGTTCGTAGCATAGTTAGGAAAACCGTCTCATAAAACCTAACCTGTGATCATAATTGTTCGCAATATTACATAAAACTCATTCATTTGTATTATTTAAACAAAAAATACCCGATATATGTAAAAAAAAAATTAAGCACTTTTTTTCCGACAGCTCAATAATGCACCTTTAAATTTTATCCAATTAGCGTATTGAGAGGAACCCAGGCCCGACACTTATTGACTCTTATAGGGTTATTTCTGACAGCCACTTTTCAGTACTCAAAGGGGCTTAACATCAGCGGGTGCTATGTCTTAATTAACTTGTTATTCAGCCAGTCAGAGACTAGGTCGTTGAAATTAATGTCACCCGTACTGATTCAGACTCAGAGAAAGGAAAGATAAAAAAACTGATATTTTTAATATAATTTTTTTTTATCTTTCTTTGAGTCTGAATCAGCAGGGGTAACAATAACCTCAGTGACCTAGTCTCTGACTGGCTGAAATTTTTGAGTCTGATAAAAAACACAATGCGGCGTCTGGTCAGGGTCTACACTGTTTGTTGAAAGTAAATGCATGTCTGTTTGTTTGATTTGAGTTTAACGTCTCCGGAAACACTGTAAAGGTCATTTTGGAGACGTTGCTTCCAATTTTGTGGGACTTTTACCCGACAATGAGATGAAATGACATCTCAAGCCCTGCCGCCCAATGAAACCATTAGGCTCTTCTTCAGACATGGTATTTCTGAGGTAGGTTTTCAGCAGATGCTGTTGATTAGGGCTGGCTAATCGCAGCTGAAAAGATAATCGATTATCATTCATGCCATTGCGATCGATAATCGATTAGTAATCGCTAAGGTTTTTGTCATAATTTTACCTGTCTGGCTTTCTGTCTGAGCATGACTCTTACCATATGTTGCCCATTACCATTTGTCTATTTGAACAGACAGGCCTGAGCAAACAGTGTAGACCCAGATGAGACGCCGCAGAATGCGGCGTCTCATCAGGGTCTGCACTGTTTGCCATTCATCCCTCTATTTTAGGCATAACTTTGGGTAGTAAATTGTACCTATGAAGTAATCGATTAAAAGCAAATCAGAAATGATAATCATTTTTGTGCAATTTATCGATTTATTAATCGATTATACGATTAATTGTGTCAGCCTTACTGTTGATGCAGGCATTGTGAGAAGAACCTTAAAGATTTGATACAAGTTCGGATGGAGCTGGTATGACGCATCCATGGCCTTGCACAGCTTGTCGGCGATCAGACCCCTGTTTGCAATTTTGTGGCACCAAAGGTCAAGCTCTGCGTTTATAGCCTTTTCATCGATGAAAGGTGAATACTCGATCAATTTTGTTAGAGAGAAGGTACTGAGCCTTAAGTCGTTTATACGGAACACAGAGTCTTTCTCCAAGTTCAGATCTAAGTGGATCCAAGAACGGAAGGAAAAGGTTCAGCCGCCAGTATTCTTTAACTATTGGAGCTGGGACATTGTTTCGATGTTGTTGTCGACCAGCTATTCTTGGACGCTGAACTACAACACTTTGGTGATCCGCAAGAGTAGTGGCTGTTTCCCAGATTTCAGCACAGTAGTGTGCACCATTCCTTTTCTGAAGCAGAACTTCATGCAATGCGTGAGCATGCTCAGTTGCTTTGACAAGATGGCCTGTTGGATCTTGCATTGCATTGGACAAGGGGTTCAATGTGTCTAGTGGCTTAGCAACTACACACAGAGCAATCATGAAGTCAAACGACAACATGGCTTTATGGAGTGATGAGGTGGTTGACATTATTTTTGTGTCATGGTTCGTTTGAAGATCTCCGAGTGTCTCCTCTATCGGCTCAAAATTCCTGAGCATTATGCAAACACGCCTATACAAATACACTGCCACCTTTATCGCCGAAAAATGAAAATTTTATGATGAATGATGAAAAATTGTGATATTTTTCTTATTTCTGCTCTTAAATATAGATTGTGGGTACTCGTTCTAACGAGTACCCACAATCTATATTTAAGAGCAGAAAAAAGAAAAATAAGTAATACCCCCGGAAACCCCAGTTTTACTATACAAAACTGAGGTTCAAGGGGGTCAAAATTATATAGGCGTGTTTTCGAGATGGGAAGACTGAGGCACTTTTAGAATGCTGAGACCACCTTGTCGGGCACCACTATTTGAGCATTTCACCGTGTTGCCTGTGAGCTGAATATAAAGCATGACGATTTGGTGAGTTGGTCACAAAAAAGAAAATGTCCCCTTCGACTGTAAACATTTCTGAAAGCAATTCTGCAGGCATGACAGATGGTCAGATTAAAGCGATGATTTTGACAGTGGATATATTTTGCATTTGGATACCGCTGTGTAACCCTAGCCTGAACACCTCTTATTTTACCTGCCATATTCCCCGCACCATCGTACCCCTGACTAACAATATAGTCTGGATTGAATCCATGCTGCCTGATTTCTGCCATCAACAGCTCTTGGAGTGCCTCTCCAGTTATGCTTTGTGTGGAGACAAATGACAGAAATTCTTCACTGACAGAGTGCACGTCAGCATCAGACTTTTCTGCTATCAACAGCTCTTGGAGTGCCTCTCCAGTTATGCATTGTGTAGAGACAAATGACAGAAATTCTTCACTGACAGAGTGCACATCAGCATCAGACTTTTCTGCCATCAACAGCTCTTGGAGTGCCTCTCCAGTTATGCTTTGTGTAGAGACAGATGACAGAATTTCTTCACTGACAGAGTGCACATCAGCATCAGACTTTTCTGCCATCAACAGTTCTTGGAGTGCCTCTCCAGTTATGCTTTGTGTAGAGACAAATGACAGAAATTCTTCACTGACAGAGTGCACATCAGCATCACATTTTCTGCCATCAACAGCTCTTTGAGTGCCTCTCCAGTTATGCTTTGTGCAGAGACAAATGACAGAATTTCTTCACTGACAGAGTGCACATCAGCATCAGACTTTTCTGCCATCAACAGCTCTTGGAGTGCCTCTCCAGTTATGCTTTGTGTAGAGACAAATAACAGAAATTCTTCACTGACAGAGTGTACATCAGCATCAGACTTTTCTGCCATCAACAGTTCTTGGAACGCCTCTCCAGTTACGCATTGTGTAGAGACAAATGACAGAAATTCTTCACTGACAGAGTGCACATCAGCATCAGACTTTTCTGCCATCAACAGCTCTTTGAGTGCCTCTCCAGTTATGCTTTGTGCAGAGACAAATGACAGAAATTCTTCACTGACAGAGTGTACATCAGCATCAGACTTTTCTGCCATCAACAGTTCTTGGAACGGCTCTCCAGTTACGCATTGTGTAGAGACAAATGACAGAAATTCTTCACTGACAGAGTGCACATCAGCATCAGACTTTTCTGCCATCAACAGCTCTTGGAGTGCCTCTACAGTTATGCTTTGTGAAGAGACAAATGACAGAAATTCTTCACTGACAGAGTGCACATCAGTATCAGACATTTCTGCCATCAACAGCTCTTGGAGTGTCTCTCCAGTTATGCTTTGTGCAGAGACAAATGATAGAAATTCTTCACTGACAGAGTGCACATCAGCATCAGACTTTTCTGCCATCAACAGCTCTTGGAGTGCCTCTCTAGTTATGCTTTGTGTAGAGACAAATGACAGAAATTCTTCACTGGCAGAGTGCACATCAGCATCAGACTTTTCTGCCATCAACATCTCTTGGAGTGCCTCTCCAGTTATGCTTTGTGTAGAGACAAATGACAGAAATGCTTCACTGACAGAGTGCACATCAGCATCAAACTTTTCTGTGAATTGTATGCAGAATGCAAACTGTTCTACATTACTTACATCTGCAGAGTCGTCTGCCATCACAGTGAAGTACTGAGCAGAACGACATTGTTCAGTAATTGAATCTGATATTTGTTTGCCACAGAGACTGATAAACTCGTTCTGAATTTCTGGAGATAAATATGTTGCATGTTTTCGTGCGGATGAAATGTGCTCTCTCAGTAATTATAAATCATCTTTCTCTGCCCTATAAATCAAAATCGCCCTAAAGTTACCCTTATCTTCTGTCTTTCCCCGCAAAGCTATATTTTTGTCGATCACAAACTAAAACTACTCCAATAATAGATGTCAGAATTTCTCTGTTTTAACCTTATTTTGTTGGCATTTGAGCCAAACTCTAAAATGCTTTGTTCTCTCTGACAGCAGATATCAGCAAACCTTTTTTTTTGCTCTGAAAGCTGCGGTTTGGTGGTCTTGAGATTTTGCATGCGAGTCTACAACCCTTTAAGCATTACACGGTAATATTTAGTCATGCAGACAATATCATTGTCACATGGCCTTTGAAAGATTGGTGTAAATTACACCAATCTTTCAAAGACCATGTGACAAGGATATTGTCTGCATGACTAAATACCACGCAAGAGGCACAAATGACTCCATCAACACATGGACTATACCTCAAAAATGGGTACACAGAGTCATTAAAAACAAAATTTGGAACTCCTCTGCTTTTTAGCCTAACTCACTCAAGTATGCTTTCCAGTCCTTTGATGGTTGGAATCTTGAAGTTAACGTTTCCAGCTTTTGAGTGTCTGCCCAAAAAATCTTTCTGAAAAATCCAGATAACCTATATGTCAAACTAAAGCAAGTGTTAATGAAACACAATGCCCCCAACTGGTTGACCCTAACACTGCTTGACCCTAACACTGCTTGTCCCTAACAGTAATTGAGATGTTATTTTTTTTATTTGGCTGCAATAGCTCGAACAGTTTTTGAGTTATCTTGCTTACAAGCTTAACACACAAAAATTTCAAAGGGCCATAACTGAAGAAAAAAAAATCGTATTTTTTTCAAAAGTTAAACAGTTCATCTACTCATCATCCTGAACCAGCCTGTAAAATTTCAGGGCTTCAAGTCGAACAGTTTTTGAGATATCTTGCTTTCAAGCTTAAAACGCGCAAACATTTAAAGGGGCATAACTCAAGAAAAAAATGTTGTTTTTTTTTTTTTTTTTGTTTTTTTTTAAGAAGTTAATCAGTTCATCTTCTCATCATCCCCAACCATTCTGTAAAGTTTCAGGGCAATAGCTCAAACAGTTTTTTAGTTATCTTGCTTACAAGCTTAAAACGTAAAAAATTCAAAGGACCATAAATGAAGAAAAAAAAATCGGATTTTTTCAAAAGTTAACCAGTTCATCTACTCATCATCCCAAACCAGTCTGTAAAGTTTCAGGGCAAAAGCTCGAACAGTTTTTTTTAGATATTTTGCTAACAAGATTTCAAAGTATTTTTGCAAAGGGGCATAACTCAAGAAAGGGGCATAATCCTAACGAGAAATAAAATCTATTTTTTTTTCAAAAGTTAATCAGTTCATCTTCTCATCATCCCCAACAATTCTGTGAAGTTTCAGGGCAATAGCTCGAACAGTTTTTGTGTTATCTTGCTTACATGCTTAAAACACAAAAAAATTTCAAAGGGCCAAAACTGTAGAAAAAATTTTCGTATTTTTTTTCAAAAGTTAATCAGTTTAACTACTCATCATCTTGAACCAGCCTGTAAAGTTTCAAGGCTTTAGCTCAAACAGTTTTTGAGATATTTTGCTTACAAGCTTAAAACGCGCAAAATTTCAAAGGGGCATAACTCAAGAAAAAAATGGATTTTTGTCAAGTGAGTGAGTGAGTTCTAGTTTTACGTCCCACCAACAGCTTAGGTCATATGGAGACGGGACCTCGGTTTAAAGACTCATCCGAAAGTCTGGAGAAGCCCGGGATCGATCATGCGATCCCTGGTTTACAAGGCGAGTAGCGTAACCACTGCACCACGGAAGCTTCTGGATTTTTGTCAAAAGTTAATCAATTCATCTTCCCATCATCCCCAACCATTCTGTAAAGTTTCAGGGCAATAACTCAAACAGTTTTTAGTTATCTTGCTAACAAGTTTAAAACGCAAAAAAAAAAAAAAAAAAAAAATTCAAAAGGCCATAAATCAAGAAAAAAAATTCATTTTTTTTTTTTCAAAAGTTAATCAGTTCATCTAATCATTATCCTAAACCAGTCTGTAAACTTTTAGGGCAAAAGCTCAAACAGTTTTTGAGATATCTTGCTTACATGTTTTCAAAGTATTTTTTCAAAGGGGCATAACTCAAGACAGGGGTATAATCCTTCCGATTTTAATCAAAAGTAAATCAGTTCATCTACTGATCATCCTGAACCAGCCTGTAAAGTTTCAGGGCAATAGCGCAAACAGTTTTTGAGATATCTTGCTTACAAGCTAAAACGCGCAAAATTTCAAAGGGGCATAACTCAAGAACAAAAAAATGGATTTTTGTCAAAATTAATCAGTTAATTTTTCTCATCATCCCCAACCATTCTGTAAAGTTTCAGGGCAATAGCACAAACAGGTGTTTAGTTATCTTGCTTACAAGCTTAAAACGCAAACAATTTCAAAGGGCCATAACTAAAAAAAAAAATCGGATGTTTTTAAAGGTTAATCAGTTCATCTACTAATCATCCCAAACCAGTCTGTAAAGTTTCAGGGCAAAAGCTCAAACAGTTTTTGAGATATCTTGCCTACAAGATTTAAAGTATTTTTCTTCAAAGGTGCGTAACACAAGAAAGGGGCATAATCCTGACGAGAAAAAATGTTTTTTTTTTTTTTTTGTCGAAAATTAATCAGTTCATCTTTTCATCATCCCCAACCATTCTGTAAAGTTTCAGGGCAATAGCTCAAACAGTTTTTGAGATATCTTGCTTACAAGCATAAAACGTGCACGATTTCAAAGGGGCATAACTCAAGAAAAAAATAGATTTTTGTCAAAGTAAATCAGTTCATCTTCTCATACTCCCCACCCATTCTGTAAAGTTTCAGGGCAATAACTCAACAGTTTTTTAGTTATCTTGCTTACAAGCTTAAAACGCAAAAAAAAAAATCTAAGGGCCATAACTCAAGAAAGAAATTTCGGATTTTTCTTCAAAAGTTAATCAGTTCATCTACTCATCATCCCAAACGAGTCTGTAAAGTTTCAGGGCAAAAGTTCAAACAGTTTTTTTAGACACTTGCTTACAAGATTTCAAATATTTTTTGCAAAGGGGCATAACTCAAGAAAGGGGCATAATCCTGACGAGAAAAAAATTTATTTTTGTCGAAGGTTAATCAGTTCATCTTCTCATCATCTCCAACCAATCTGTAAAGTTTCAGGGCAATAGCTCAAACAGTTTTTAGTTATCTTGCTTACAAGCTTAAAACGCAAAAAAAATCAAAGGGCCATAACTGAAGAAAAAAAAAATCGCATTTTTTTTTCAAAAGGTAATCAGTTCATCTACTCATCATGCTGAACCAGCCTGTAAAGTTTCAGGGCAATAGCTCATACAGTTTTTGGGATATCTTGCTTACACGCTTCAAACGCGCAAAATTTCAAAGGGCATAGTTCAAGGAAAAAAAAAATGGATTTTTGTCAAAAGTTAATCAGTTCATCTTCTCATCCTCCCAAACCATTCTGTAAAGTTTCAGGGCAATAGCTCAAACAGTTTTTAGTTATCTTGCTTACAAGCTTAAAACGCAAAACAATTCAAAGGGCCATAACTCAAGAAAAAAAAATCGGATTTTTTTTTTCAAAAGTTAATCAGTTCATCCACTCATCATCCCAAACCAGTCTGTAAAGTTTCAGGGGAAAAGCTCAAACAGTTTTTGAGATATCTTGCTTACAAGATTTCAAAGTATTTTTGCAAAGGGGCATTACTCAAGAAAGGGGCATAATCCTTACGAGAAAAAAAAAAAAACACGGGTCAATTATTTTTTTCATAAGGAATCCATAAATGAAATTTCAAAAACCTAGCACCCATTGTTCTTAAGTTATGCTATGCAGTAAAAAAGCGGGACGGACGGAAGGGCGGACAGACGGAAGGACGGACGGACGAACAGGGCAAAACCAATATGCTTCCACAACTTCTTCGAAGTTGGGGGCATACCAATGATGGACTTTTACATAAAGTCACGGAAGCTACAGAGACAAAATTGGAATCACTTGCTTGATTTCGGATTGATGTGACATTGTTTCCTCCTGAAAACTTCCAAGAAATCTGTTTGATTCGTCAACAGAACATGCCATAGCTGATGCCTCTGCTGACTCTAGGTTTTGGCTTGGATTTGATATGTTATATAAAAGGGGTATCCTTTGGAAGCAAGGAATACACCACAGAACTGGAAAATATGAATAGTACATGTTTTCTGGGCCAGACTAGGTAGTTTTTCGGCCAGTTAGGCCGCAACAGTGACCCTCATATATTTTCAAAAGTCCACAATGGAATAAATGATCCCAAAGGACAAGAAAATATAAACTACACTATGATGTAGGGCATGGAGACGTTTTACGGCGGCCACACATTCCCAGACAACAGCTGTAGTGACGTTAAATATGTTCTTTAAAAGGGTTATCCTTTGGAAGCAAGGAATAGACCACAGAACTGGAAAATATGAAGTGTACATGTTTTCTGGGCCAGACTAGCTAGTTTCGGCCAATTAGGCCTCATCAGTGACCCTCATATATTTTCAAAATTCCACAATGGAATCAATGATCCCAAAGGACAATGAAATATAAACTTCACTATGATGTAGGACAGGGAGACGTTTTACGTCCGCCACACTTTCCCAGACACCAGCTGCAGTGACGTCAAATATGTTCTTTAAAAGGGTTATCCTTTGGAAGCAAGGAAAGTGTACATGTTTTCTGGGCCAGACTAGCTAGTTTCGGCCAATTAGGCCTCATCTGCGACCCTCATATACATGTATTTTCAAAGTTCCACAATGGAATCAATTAATGATCCCAAAGGACAGGTCTTGAGAGCTTTGGCTGATTGCTCTCAGCTTCTGTAGACAGTGAGGAAGCAAAACCAGGGTTTGCTCTCTGAACAGATTGTTCATTAGCACCAGTGTTAAGGTCCCCTTGAGGGTCGCCTTTGGGCTTAAATGCTTTGAAGGTTGACATCTGGCCAGGAAGTTGGGGGTAATCTACGTCTCATTCTTCAAGATTTTATTCAGTCTATTAAGATTAAAAGATAATTAAGGCCAAAAAATGAGAGAGAAAAAACAAAGGGTATGTGGGCTGTTTGTAACAGACAAATTGACTAGCCCTGTCAGTAAATATCAGCAGTAACTTTTATACAAAAATCTGCATACCCAGTGAACCAAATTTTACAAAGCAGAGACGAGCTGTAGTGTGCTGTCCTTGTACACTGTAAAAATAGTGTTTACAGATTAAACACTTTCTGAGACGCATTTCTTGTCCCATTTTTTTATGCGTTTAACGCTTTGACACGTCTCGTTTCTAAACACGTCTAGGAATGTGTTTAGATATTAAACATGTATAGGGCAGTGACATGTTTAATACCTGCACATGTTTAGCTCAGAAACATGTTGAAAATCTAAACATGTCTAGAGGTAAAATCATCATTATTCATGTTGTATTTGTCTATAACGTTTTGTTTCTTTGATCCTGGAATAGTAGAAGATATGGTACGTCCTCCAAACATATTTTTTTTTTCAAGGATGAGTGGAATATTGTTGTTTAGTTCTTAATGTAATTAGTTTTCGCGACTCGTATTTTCTTTCTAGATCCAAGTTGTGTTCAGCAGACTTACTAATGCCATTTGATAGAAGATTGTGATTGGTAAATGAAACCTGCATATATTCTTTTTTGAATATATTTATATAAACTGCCTAAAACTGCAAAAAAGGTGAGAATATGTTGGGGAAAATGCCACAACATGGTCTAAACATGTTTAGCGTAAACATGTTCAAAACCTAAACATGTAAAATTTAATTATGCTTTAAGGTGTAGTGTTCTTCTTTTCTACCAAAGACATCTTAACCTCCAACATGAACTCACAGAAAGTGCACACTGTATGATTGTACTCTAGTTTCGCATAATGAAGGGGAGCCTCTGCGTGAAGAATGAGCCTCTGCGTGGTTCCACATGTAGTTCTCCCATAAAACACTGCTTTTATTATAGAGTTTGTGGGGGTGGTCAAAATTATAAAGGCGGCGTTATCATCACGCAGAGGCTCCCCTTCATTATGCGAAACTAGAGTACAATCAAACAGCGTGCACTATTTTTGAGTTCATGTTGGAGGTTAAGACTTTCTTGGCCTCCAACATGAACTCACAGATAGTGCACTCGTTATGATTGTACTCTAGTTTCGCATAATGAATGGGAGCCTCTGCGTGAAGAGGGAGCCTCTGCGTGGTTCTACATGTAGTTCTCCCATAAAACACTGCTTTTATTATAGAGTTTGTGGGGGTGGGGGGTCAAAATTATAAAGGCGGCGTTATCTTCACGCAGAGGCTCCCCTTCATTGTGCGAAACTAGAGTACAATCATACAGTGTGCACTATTTTTGAGTTCATGTTGGAGGATAAGATGTCTTTGGTAGAAAAGAAGAACACTACACCTTAAAGCATAATTAAATTTTACATGTTTAGGTTTTGAACATGTTTACGCTAAACGTGTTTAGACCATGTTGTGGCATTTTCCCCAACAATTCCTCACCTTTTTGCAGTTTTAGGCAGTTTATATAAATATATTCAAAAAAGAATATATGCAGGTCTCATTTACCAATCACAATCTTCTATCAAATGGCATTAGTAAGTCTGCTGAACACAACTTGGATCTAGAAAGAAAATATGGGTCGCGAAAACTAATTACATTAAGAACTTAACACCAATATTCCACTCATCCTTGAAAGAAAAATATGTTTGAAGGACGTGCCATATCTTCTACTATTCCAGGATCAAAGAAACAAAACGTTATAAACAAATACAACATGAATAATGATGATTTTACCTCTATAATATGTCTTTGCAGCTCTGCAACTTTCAGCGTTCGATCAGCGTTCGTCTACGCGGGAAAAAGATCGTATCGATTTCAACCGAGACGTGTTTAGACTTTTGACGTGTTTATACCCACAAATACGGCAAAACAAATTACATGTTTAGAAAGAACACACTTTTCTGATCATGTTTAGATCTAAACATGTATAAAACACGTTTAATTTCTATACGCTATTTTTACAGTGTATTACCTCTCTAAATCACAATCGATAGTGACGTCATTGCACTGAGTTCAACATTCACTTTCTGAACAGACAAAAACATAGTTATGACGTAATATTTACATTTCCAGTGTAAAGTCTAATGTAAACCTATAGAAAACAATTGCGTTCATACGTCAATGAACGCATCGAATCACATGATTTTCAGTGACGTTAAATGACGTCATTCTAAACCATTGTTCTCTACGGGCGTTGATGACGTCAGCGCTGCTCCGCTCTTTGTAGAAAAACAGCGTGTAAATGTTTTTCAGCTTTAAAAGTTTGCCCTACAAGCATTTTTTTTCGCCCAGTGATGAGGGGCAAATAATGTAAATATAAAAAATAAACTTTATTTTTCTGCTTTTCATGAAAGTATGAACGACAGTGGGTCGCTAGCAAAGTTTACATGAACCCTTCGGGGTTCATTTACTTTGCACGCGACCCACTGCGTTCATACTTCCATGAACTGCAGAAAAATAAATTTCATTTCTTAAATGAATTGTAGTACAACTTATTACGTCATGGATTGTCCATTGTAGCGCTGTATTGTCGAAATATGAGATCGGGTAACTGTCCTTTTGGCTTTCCGCTGTTGGTGTTTCCGTTGGGGTCTGTTGTTTCATGTTTGTGTTTCTTTCCCTTTGGTGTCTCTGATTGGAGCTGTGGGTTAATTGTATAGATTCCTGACCATTGCCTATACTTTTATTTTGCTTTTGAATCAATTAAAGGATATTTGCCATTTAACAATACAACGCCAGGAAACAAAGACCTATTTTTGCAAGATTTTGCATTACGCACGTGCGTATAGTGCGTAATGGCGCTACGCCCTTGATAGGTGGCATCTCAATGACACTACAGAGAGGAACGAGTCTATAGGTGGCTGGAAATGAAACTACATAGAGGAACGGGACAGTATATGCCTGACCAGGAACGAGACTTCTGGTAATTGGCAATAACGCAGCGACAGGTAGTAATAAGAGCACATTTAGAACCCGCGCTTTGGTCCTGCGTCATTATATGTGAATTGACCCCAACAATGTCGAAAAGTTTGAAAAATAGGCCTATTGAAAAGAAAAGGTTAGAAGGCGAATAAATAGAATTTCTAAACTTGAAGTTTCCTTTGAAAAAAATCTCGTAGCTTCTAATTAAATAATCACTTCGCCGTGGCTGTTGGTTTAATTATGCCTATTCTGTTGTTTTTTCATTCTTATGCTTTCGGAAGAATTCCTAAAATAAAATTTACCATTTTGTGGCGTTTTTAATGTTTCTATCTATCTATCTTCATATACTGAGTCGGTCATACTTGGCCATTACCTCAGTTAATTCGATGACAAAACTGGAATTATTATTTTTTGTGGATTTTATCGATGTGCATTTTCACTCACAAAATTAGCATAAAAAGGTCCTGAACATGAGTGTTGACGGGGACGTTAAACTTGAATTCAACCAACAACGCCACTATGTATAGAAAGGTATGAATAGTTTGTTGAGACATACATTTGAGACTGGTTTATCTCCCTTTACACCATGATAAAATAGAATGACATTTTTACTTCGATTTTCACTGTATCAGGATGAATAAAATTATTAATTAGATATAAAATGAAATAATTATTAACTTAAAGGTTTGAAAATACCAAATTACATGTTATTAATTAGTGAATTTGTAACAATATTAGCAATTGGTCCATCTAGAGATAACACAATCAGAAATTAAATTTTATCGGATTCAGAATTGGGGGAAAATCTATCTTGTGGTAAAATTACCGTTTCCGTTGAACTTTAACAGATTTCAAATATGTAAATTATTTTTTGCGACCTCTTTCAATAAAGGAAATTGGTCTTAGATTCAAGAAGGGAAGATGTCAGAAAAAATGGACTCTGTACTGGATAACCGCTTAAGGGTAGAGTAAGGAAGGCTAAAAAAATATGAGGTGCAGTTTTACTATAAATCCCCTATTTTGTGATAACACTAAATCCAATTAGTGATATCACTAAATAGAAATAGATGAATTTGTGATATCAAAAAATCGGATTAGTGATATCGCAAAATCAAATTCGATTTTGTGGTATCACAAATTCGATTTTGTGATGTCACTAAATAGACATGATTAAGTGATATCACCAAATCGAATTAGTGATATCACTAAATCGAATCAGTGATATCACTAAATAGACATGATTAAGTGATATCACAAAATCGAATTAGCGATATCACTAAATATGTTATATTTCCAAGCAATTGTTTACTCCCTAACCCATCGTATACCAGTGCTCTCTTCCACTGCTATATGTTGGACAAGTCCATTTGTCATATAAGGGGTGTCAGGTCTAAACTCCGTTCAGAAAATCTGAATCATCGATTTTTTCTTTTCTTCCTTTTAATACTCATTTTAACCCATACATCACGTCCGATGTTCGTCTGCTGCTGCTCTTTGCTGGCGCCGCTGGTAGACTGTCCTTTTACAAACGATCAGTCGTACGGCCAGAGCGTCTTCACATCTTCACCTACACTGTGCAGTGTAGCCCTAGCACCAACGACAAGGTGTGTACGGTCCATGACTTCCGCTTGGGAACGCCTGTATTGTTGTATGCATGTATACTGGCTTTTAAAGTAACCGGGTACTTTAACCAATTGAGTACAAGAAAACCCTATAGGGATACCTTGGTGCAGAGCAGGCCTAGAGAACGAGGCGTCTGATCAGGACCTCCACTGTTTGCTAAAAGTACAGTAATTAAAAAAAAATGAAGCAAACACAATCAGGCAGCCCTAAATTTTGAAATGGACTCCTGCTATATATAAGGAGGAAGATTCCATATGATACAAAAAGGGTTAAGCACATAGGCTAGACAAATTCAAGATTAGTCCTCCCCACTTTCTTAATACTTGCGGGCCGATGCACCCCCCCCCCCCCACCCCCACTTGCCTCAGACTCGGTGCAATAAAGACGGAAGTGGACTATAAGTTACAGAAGTTTCGACCGGCGGTCCGAAAAATACCAATGGTCAATTCCGACCTGTAGATCGTGGTCATCGCCAATGCCTCGCTGACAGAGGAGGCCTTTGGACATTACGAAAACATGCCTATACAAATACATTGTAAATTTTACCGCCGAAAAATCGAAAATTTAAGATGAAAAATTATGATATTTTTCTTATTTCTGCTCAAATTATAGATTGTGGGTACACGTTAGAACCGCCTCATCGAGGCGGTTCTAACGAGTACCGACAGTATATATTTTAGAGCAGAAATAAGGTTTACCCATGTATACCAACGATTTACTATGCAAAAGCGGGTGCAGCTGCAGCTGGTGTTGTGCCGTGTGGCGGCCGTAAAACGTCTCCCCGTACATCAACCATAGTGCAGTTTATATTTTACTTTTGGTCCTTTGAGATCAGCGTAAATATTCTGAGAAATCAGAAATAAATTATTGGTTTAGACTCATATTCTAGACAGTTTTTAATTATTTGGACCCCATTTTGTTTTATAACAGTCTTTGAATCGACTGCCTATTCGAAATTCGCGAAATTGCAGTATGTTTCCTCTGGCTTTCTTTGCCAGGGTCACTGATGAGGCTTTATAAGCCGAAACTACGTAGTATGACCCATCTTCTTTCTTATGAATGTTTTCATTGCTCTTAAAGGAACTCATTTTTTATTTTTATTTGCCTTCACTGCAGCTGGTGTTGTGCCGTGTGGCGGCCGTAAAAGTCTCCCCGTACATCAACCATAGTGCAGTTTATATTTTACTTTTGGTCCTTTGAGATCAGCGTAAATATTCTGAGAAATCAGAAATAAATTATTGGTTTAGACTCATATTCTAGACAGTTTTTAATTATTTGGACCCCATTTTGTTTTATAACAGTCTTTGAATCGACTGCCTATTCGAAATTCGCGAAATTGCAGTATGTTTCCTCTGGCTTTCTTTGCCGGATCATTACAGGGTCACTGATGAGGCTTTATTAGCCGAAACTACGTAGTATGACCCATCTTCTTTCTTATGAATGTTTTCATTGCTCTTAAAGGAACTCATTTTTTTATTTTTATTCAAGAGGGTCAAAATTATAAAGGCGTGTTTCGTGATGAAGGCCAGAATTCCGGCAAAGATAATGTTAGCGTCGGTTGTTCGTCGGCGTATTTTATTCTAGTAGGCTGTTCCGCTTCAAACTGCTCTTCCCGCGGCTACAGCGTTCAGACATCTTGACCTGCACAATGCAGTGTAGCCCTTGCACCAGGAGTCCGACTTCTGTATAGACACATCCAAACACTACGTCATCACTCACTAATACTATCTGCCGGGACATACCGGTCGGTGGTTGGCAAAAAACGTCTTTGGCCGTTTATCGCCATTGTAAATGCGATGTTTTTTTTTCTCTTAACTTGTATTTTGTTTGGAATCGAAACGACAAAATTAACCTTAAAACTTTTATAATAGACATGCCTTAGCTAGTAATTATTGGTTCCCAGAAGATCTGAGGAAATGTTGATGATTAAATTACCTGTTAAACTTATGCAGGTAACGAGGCGGGTGCGGTCTTATTTATATTTAATAAAAATGCTAAGATAGTTATCATGTAATTTTGCGCATGCGCAAAGACATGTAAACAAGGTCACATGTCAAAACACTGGCTCCGTCTATTGTTAATCCGCAAGTAAAATGAACCGGGGTACAGCATTTCCTACAATTTACGCCCGGCGAATTATCAAATCAGCCTGTGCATCCGCGTAGTCTGATCCGTCTTCGTTGTGCGCGCTAAGGATAGCCAAGGGCACAGTGCTTCTTCATGCAGCAAGAGAAGTCTCTGGTCTGACTATATGGATTTGCAGGCTGATCTGGTTCTTCGCTGGGCGCATATGTAAATTGTAGGACATGCTGTGCCCGGCTTGTTTGAAGTTTAACGTTCTCGTTCATTTTGGAGATGTTGACATTGAGATAAAATGACATATCAAGCCCAACAAAATCACACTGGTCAATGATTTCACAGGTTTTTGCCGTGTCTTACGTAATTTTACCGGTGGATACAGCGCAAGTTTTCTGGAAGAAAATGGCGTCTTACATGAGTTGGTAAGACGAAGTAGGTCGTATTTTCTATTGTTTTATCGTTTGTGTTCAACACAAAAACATACCACCTATCACACGGAGTATAGAAATTATTCTATTTAATGCGTGTGATGCGCATTTGGTGTAATCGTTCAGATTTCATCGAATTTGTTTTTGCACACAATCCACTAAGGGTAGGTCATTTTTTAAGAAATGTGACATTGCACGACCCGCAGAAAAAGAAACCGACTGAAGTCGGTTGATTTCTAAGAGGTCCCTAAAATCACCGTGTCATTCTGTCATTCTGTCAGTCTGTCAGTCTGTCCGTCCGTCCGTAACCCGTTTGTGAATATTTTAACAATTTTTGGCATTATATATATCAATGAGA
Source organism: Lucinisca nassula (assembly GCA_963580285.1). NCBI lineage: Eukaryota > Metazoa > Mollusca > Bivalvia > Lucinida > Lucinidae > Lucinisca > Lucinisca nassula. The sequence goes on along the minus strand of OY757015.1, from coordinate 7,161,367 downwards.
TCTAACCAATGAACTTGCGAAATATTACATTCCATTTAGTATAGCCTCGCCCGGGCGAAAAATCCGTAACCCGTTTGTGAAAATTGGTTATAGTGACTAAACCGCTTGGAATATTTAAACAATTTTGGCATACTGATAGATATCAATGAGATCTAACCAATGAGCTTGCGAAATATTACATTCCATATAGTATAGCCTCGCCGAGGCAAAAAATGTGAAAATTTTTGAACTGCTTCTGCCCGAAAACCGTTGGGCCGATTTAAGTCAAATTCCATATGGAGCCTCTATGGGATAGGGAAACCAAAATTTGTTCATGGGGTCCAGGTCACATGACCAAAATGGCCGCCAAGCCATATATGGTAAAAACCCTTCAAAAATAGTCTTCTCCAGAACCACTGGGCAGATTTCCACGAAACTTGATAAATAGCATCTGGGACGTAGGCCCATCATAAATTGCTAAAATGGTGACCCTGGCTTGACCTTGACCTTCTTTGGGTCCGTCCGTAACCCGTTTGTGAAAATTGGTGATAGTGACTTAACCGCTTGGTATATTTAAACAATTTTTGGCATACTGATAGATATCAATGAGATCTAACCAATGAACTTGCGGAATATTACATTCCATTTAGTATAGCCTCGCCGAGGCAAAAAATGTGAAAATTTTCGAACTGCTTCTCCTTGGAAACCGTTGGTCCGATTGAAATCAAATTTCATATGAAGCCTCTATGGGACGGGGGAAACCAAAATTTGCTCATGGGGTCCAGGTCACATGACCAAAATGGCCGACAAGCCCTATATGGTCTGTCTGTCTGTCCGTCCATAACCCGTTTGTGAAAATTGGTGATAGTGACTTAACCGCTTGGAATATTTAAACAATTTTTGGCATACTGATAGATATCAATGAGATCTTACCAATGAACTTGCGAAATATTACATTTCATTTAGTATAGCCTCGCCGAGGCATAAAAAATGTGAAAATTTTTGAACTGCTTCTCCTCGGAAACCGTTGGGCCGATTGAAGTCAAATTTCATATGGAGCCTCTATGGGATTGGGGAAACCAAAATTTGCTCATGGGGTCCAGGTCACATTACCAAAATGGCCGCCAAGCCATATATGGTCTGTCTGTCTGTCCGTTCGTAACCTGTTTGTGAAAACCGGTGATAGTGGCTTAACCGCTTGGAATATTTAAACATTTTTTGGCATACTGATATATATCAATGGGATCTAACCAATGAGCTTGCGAAATATTACATTCCATTTAGTATAGCCTCGCCGAGGCAAAAAATGTGAAAATTGTTGAACTGCTTCTCCTCGGAAACCGTTGGGCCGATTTAAGTCAAATTTCATATGGAGCCTCTATGGGAAAGGGAAACCAAAATTTGCTCATGGGTTCAGGTCACATGACCAAAATGGCCGCCAAGCCATATATGGTAAAAACCCTTCATAAATAGTCTTCTCCAGAACCACTGGGCAGATTTCCACGAAACTTGATAAATAGCATCTGGGACGTAGGTCCATCATAAATTGCTAAAATGGTGACCCTGAGTTGACCTTGACCTTCTTTGTGTCCGTACGTAACCCGTTTGTGAAAATTGGTGATAGTGACTTAACCGCTTGGAATATTTAAACATTTTGGCATACTGATAGATATCAATGAGATCTAACCAATGAACTTGCGAAATATTACATTCCATTTTGTATAGCCTCGCCGAGGCGAAAAATGTGAAAATTTTCGAACTGCTTCTCCTTGGAAACCGTTGGACCGATTGAAATCAAATTTCATATGAAGCCTCAATGGGCCGGAGGAAACAAAAATTTGCTCATGGGGTCCAGGTCACATGACCAAAATGGCCGCCAAGCCATATATGGTCTGTCTGTCTGTCCGTCCGTAACCCGTTTGTGAAAATTGGTGATAGAGACTTAACCGCGTGGAATATTTAAACAATTTTTGGCATACTGATAGATATCAATGAGATCTTACAAATGAACATGCGAAATATTACATTCCATTTAGTATAGCCTCGCCCGGGCGAAAAATCCGTAACCCGTTTGTGAAAATTGGTTATAGTGACTAAACCGCTTGGAATATTTAAACAATTTTTGGCATACTGATAGATATCAATGAGATCTAACCAATGAGCTGGCGAAATATTACATTCCATTTAGTATAGCCTCGCCGAGGCAAAAAATGTGAAAATTTTTGAACTGCTTCTCCTCGGAAACCGTTGGGCCGATTTAAGTCAAATTTCATATGGAGCCTCTATGGGATAGGGAAACCAAAATTTGTTCATGGGGTCCAGGTCACATGACCAAAAAGGCCGCCAAGCCATATATGGTAAAAACCTTTCAAAAATAGTCTTCTCCAGAACCACTGGGCAGTTTTCCACGAAACTTGAAAAATAGCATCTCGGACGTTGGCCCATCATAAATTGCTAAAATGGTGACCCTGGCTTGACCTTGACCTTCTTTGGGTCCGTCCGTAACCCGTTTGTGAAAATTGGTGATAGTGACTTAACCGCTTGGTATATTTAAACAATTTTTGGCATACTGATAGATATCAATGAGATCTAACCAATGAACTTGCGGAATATTACAGTCCATTTAGTATAGCCTCGCCGAGGCGAAAAATGTGAAAATTTTCGAACTGCTTCTCCTTGGAAACCGTTGGTCCGATTGAAATCAAATTTCATATGAAGCCTCTATGGGACGGGGGAAACCAAAATTTGCTCATGGCGTCCAGGTCACATGACCAAAATGGCCGACAAGCCATATATGGTCTGTCTGTCTGTCCGTCCATAACCCGTTTGTGAAAATTGGTGATAGTGACTTAACCGCTTGGAATATTTAAACAATTTTTGGCATACTGATAGATATCAATGAGATCTTACCAATGAACTTGCGAAATATTACATTCCATTTAGTATAGCCTCGCCGAGGCAAAAAAGGTGATTTTTTTTTAACTGATTCTCCTCGGAAACCGTTGGGCCGATTGAAGTCAAATTTCATATGGAGCCTCTATGGGATGGGGGGAACCAAAATTTGCTCATGGGGTCCAGGTCACATGACCAAAATGGCCGCCAAGCCATATATGGACTGTCTGTCTGTCCGTCCGTAACCCGTTTGTGAAAAATGGTGATAGTGACTTAACCGCTTGGATTATTTAAACAGTGTTTGGCATACTGATAGATATCAATGAGATCTTACCAATGAACTTGCGAAATATTACATTCCATTTAGTATAGCTTCGCCGAGGCAAAAAATGTGAAAATTTTTGAACTGCTTCTCCTCGGAAACCGTTGGGCCGATTGAAGTCAAATTTCATATGGAGCCTCTATGGGATTGGGGAAACCAAAATTTGCTCATGGGGTCCAGGTCACATTACCAAAATGGCCGCCAAGCCATATATGGTCTGTCTGTCTGTCCGTTCGTAACCTGTTTGTGAAAACCGGTGATAGTGGCGTAACCGCTTGGAATATATAAACATTTTTTGGCATACTGATATATATCAATGGGATCTAACCAATGAGCTTGCGAAATATTACATTCCATTTAGTATAGCCTCGCCGAGGCAAAAAATGTGAAAATTGTTGAACTGCTTCTCCTCGGAAACCGTTGGGCCGATTTAAGTCAAATTTCATATGGAGCCTCTATGGGATAGGGAAACCAAAATTTGCTCATGGGGTTCAGGTCACATGACCAAAATGGCCGCCAAGCCATATATGGTAAAATCCCTTCATAAATAGTCTTCTCCAGAACCACTGGGCAGATTTCCACGAAACTTGATAAATAGCATCTGGGACGTAGGTCCATCATAAATTGCTAAAATGGTGACCCTGGGTTGACCTTGACCTTCTTTGGGTCCGTACGTAACCCGTTTGTGAAAATTGGTGATAGTGACTTAACCGCTTGGAATATTTAAACATTTTGGCATACTGATAGATATCAATGAGATCTAACCAATGAACTTGCGAAATATTACAATCCATTTAGTATAGCCTCGCCGAGGCGAAAAATGTGAAAATTTTCGAACTGCTTCTCCTTGGAAACCGTTGGGCCGATTGAAATCAAATTCCATATGAAGCCTCAATGGGCCGGAGGAAACCAAAATTTGCTCATGGGGTCCAGGTCACATGACCAAAATGGCCGCCAAGCCATATATGGTCTGTCTGTCTGTCCGTCCGTAACCCGTTTGTGAAAATTGGTGATAGAGACTTAACCGCGTGGAATATTTAAACAATTTTTGGCATACTGATAGATATCAATGAGATCTTACAAATGAACTTGCGAAATATTACATTCCATTTAGTATAGCCTCGCCCGGGCGAAAAATCCGTAACCCGTTTGTGAAAATTGGTTATAGTGACTAAACCGCTTGGAATATTTAAACAATTTTTGGCATACTGATAGATATCAATGAGATCTAACCAATGAGCTTGCGAAATATTACATTCCATTTAGTATAGCCTCACCGAGGCAAAAAATGTGAAAATTTTTGAACTGCTTCTCCTCGGAAACCGTTGGGCCGATTTAAGTCAAATTTCATATGGAGCCTCTATGGGATAGGGAAACCAAAATTTGTTCATGGGGTCCAGGTCACATGACCAAAATGGCCGCCAAGCCATATATGGTAAAAACCCTTCATAAATAGTCTTCTCCAGAACCACTGGGCAGATTTCCACGAAACTTGATAAATAGCATCTGGGACGTAGGTCCATCATAAATTGCTAAAATGGTGATCCTGGGTTGACATTGACCTTCTTTGGGTCCGTACGTAACCCGTTTGTGAAAATTGGTGATAGTGACTTAACCGCTTGGAATATTTAAACATTTTGGCATACTGATAGATATCAATGAGATCTAACCAATGAACTTGCGAAATATTACATTCCATTTAGTATAGCCTCGCCGAGGCGAAAAATGTGAAAATTTTCGAACTGTTTCTCCTTGGAAACCGTTGGGCCGATTGAAATCAAATTTCATATGAAGCCTCAATGGGCCGGAGGAAACCAAAATTTGCTCATGGGGTCCAGGTCACATGACCAAAATGGCCGCCAAGCCATATATGGTCTGTCTGTCTGTCCGTCCGTAACCCGTTTGTGAAAATTGGTGATAGAGACTTAACCGCGTGGAATATTTAAACATTTTTTGGCATACTGATAGATATCAATGAGATCTTACAAATGAACTTGCGAAATATTACATTCCATTTAGTATAGCCTCGCCCGGGCGAAAAATCCGTAACCCGTTTGTGAAAATTGGTTATAGTGACTAAACCGCTTGGAATATTTAAACAATTTTTCGCATACTGATAGATATCAATAAGATCTAACCAATGAGCTTGCGAAATATTACATTCCATTTAGTATAGCTTCGCCGAGGCAAAAAATGTGAAAATTTTTGAACTGCTTCTCCTCGGAAACCGTTGGGCCGATTTAAGTCAAATTTCATATGGAGCCTCTATGGGATAGGGAAACCAAAATTTGTTCATGGGGTCCAGGTCACATGACCAAAATGGCCGCCAAGCCATATATGGTAAAAACCCTTCAAAAATAGTCTTCTCCAGAACCACTGGGCAGATTTCCACGAAACTTGATAAATAGCATCTGGGACGTAGGCCCATCATAAATTGCTAAAATGGTGACCCTGGCTTGACCTTGACCTTCTTTGGGTCCGTCCGTAACCCGTTTGTGAAAATTGGTGATAGTCACTTAACCGCTTGGTATATTTAAACAATTTTTGGCATACTGATAGATATCAATGAGATCTAACCAATGAACTTGCGGAATATTACATTCCATTTAGTATAGCCTCGCCGAGGCGAAAAATGTGAAAATTTTCGAACTGCTTCTCCTTGGAAACCGTTGGTCCGATTGAAATCAAATTTCATATGAAGCCTCTATGGGACGGGGGAAACCAAAATTTGCTCATGGGGTCCAGGTCACATGACCAAAATGGCCGACAAGCCATATATGGTCTGTCTGTCTGTCCGTCCATAACCCGTTTGTGAAAATTGGTGATAGTGACTTAACCGCTTGGAATATTTAAACAATTTTTGGCATACTGATAGATATCAATGAGATCTTACCAATGAACTTGCGAAATATTACATTCCATTTAGTATAGCCTCGCCGAGGCAAAAAAGGTGAAATTTTTTTATCTGATTGTCCTCGGAAACAGTTGGGCCGATTGAAGTCAAATTTCATATGGAGCCTCTATGGGATGGGGGGAACCAAAATTTGCTCATGGGGTCCAGGTCACATGACCAAAATGGCCGCCAAGCCATATATGGTCTGTCTGTCTGTCCGTCCGTAACCCGTTTGTGAAAAATGGTGATAGTGACTTAACCGCTTGGATTATTTAAACAGTGTTTGGCATACTGATAGATATCAATGAGATCTTACCAATGAACTTGCGAAATATTACATTCCATTTAGTATAGCTTCGCCGAGGCAAAAAATGTGAAAATTTTTGAACTGCTTCTCCTCGGAAACCGTTGGGCCGATTGAAGTTTAATTTCATATGGAGCCTCTATGGGATTGGGGAAACCAAAATTTGATCATGGGGTCCAGGTCACATTACCAAAATGGCCGCCAAGCCATATATGGTCTGTCTGTCTGTCCGTTCGTAACCTGTTTGTGAAAACCGGTGATAGTGGCTTAACCGCTTGGAATATTTAAACATTTTTTGGCATACTGATATATATCAATGAGATCTAACCAATGAGCTTGCGAAATATTACATTCCATTTAGTATAGCCTCGCCGAGGCAAAAATGTGAAAATTGTTGAACTGCTTCTCCTCGGAAACCGTTGGGCCGATTTAAGTCAAATTTCATATGGAGCCTCTATGGGATAGGGAAACCAAAATTTGCTCATTGGGTTCAGGTCACATGACCAAAATGGCCGCCAAGCCATATATGGTAAAAACCCTTCATAAATAGTCTTCTCCAGAACCACTGGGCAGATTTCCAAGAAACTTGATAAATAGCATCTGGGACGTAGGTCTATCATAAATTGCTAAAATGGTGACCCTGGGTTGACCTTGACCTTCTTTGGGTCCGTACGTAACCAGTTTGTGAAAATCGGTGATTGTGACTTAACCGCTTGGAATATTTGAACATTTTGGCATACTGATAGATATCAATGAGATCTAACCAATGAACTTGCGGAATATTACATTCCATTTAGTATAGCCTCGCTGAGGCGAAAAATGTGAAAATTTTCGAACTGCTTCTCCTTGGAAACCGTTGGGCCGATTGAAATCAAATTTCATATAAAGCCTCAATGGGCCGGAGGAAACCAAAATTTGCTCATGGGGTCCAGGTCACATGACCAAAATGGCCGCCAAGCCATATATGGTCTGTCTGTCTGTCCGTCCGTAACCCGTTTGTGAAAATTGGTGATAGAGACTTAACCGCGTGGAATATTTAAACAATTTTTGGCATACTGATAGATATCAATGAGATCTTACAAATGAACTTGCGAAATATTACATTCCATTTAGTATAACTTCGCCGAGACGAAATGTGAAAAATTTCGAACCGCTTCTCCTCGGAAACCGTTGGGCCGTTTGAAGTCAAATTTCATATGGAGCCTCTATGGGGTGGGGGAAACCAAAATTTGCTCATGGGGTCCAGGTCTCTTGACCGAAATGGCCGCCAAGCCATATATGGTAAAAACCCTTCAAAAATAGTCTTCTCCAGAACCACTGGGCAGATTTCCACGAAACTTGATAAATAGCATCTGGGACGTAGGCCCATCATAAATTGCTAAAATGGTGACCCTGGGTTGACCTTAACCTTCTTTGTGCCTAGGTCAAACTTTGACACATATGCTTTTGTATTGGAAAAGTGAGAATGCATTTTATCCTGCAAACGATTCAGAATACAGTACGTAAGTATAAGATATATTTACGATAAGGCGCATTTATTGGGGGAACCGTTTTAGGTCCAGGTCACATGACCAAAATGGACGCCATACCCATATATGGTAACACTCATAAAGCTAAAAGCATCTGGCGGGTCGTGCACTTCAGCTGAAGCACTGGTTGTCTTAGTTTTGATATTTCTAATTGGAATGGCTTCAGGAAAACGCGTGGAAGCACACATAATAGTCAAAAGATATTCACAACCGGACTTAACTCTGGGCAAGGGACCTACACAGTCTATAATAATTCTGCTGAAAGGTTCATCAAATGCAGGTATATGCTGCAAATGAGCCTTAGATATAATCTGATTATAATCTGATTGGATTTTCCTGCCATTTGGCATGTACGGCAGAACTTAACAATGTTTAGAAACATCAGATTTTAACCCCATCTAATAAAAATGACAAAAACTCTTGCGATAGGTTTTATTTTCACCTAAATGAACTGACATGTGAGTTCCATGTGCCAAATACAGTATTTCGGGACGATAAACCCACGGAACCACTATATCTGATGGTTAACAGTCCAGTTATCTTCTGCTGCGACATCTAGCGGATGTCATATTTTCATCAAAAATACGATTGTTGACATAATACAAGGATAGCTTTTTAAAAACCTGAAACGGCCCGCCTAGCATTTGATTCTCATGTTTTATCAATAAAGGTCACAGCTATGAATGAATATTTCAACTTTTTCTTCAACATTTTTTTCATGGAATAACAACAGCAACAACAAAAAAGCAAGATAATTCGTGGCACATTTATTAATGGTGGTAACTTTAATTAGGTGGGACTAAATCTGTTTTTTTTTTTTTTTTTTTTTTTTGTATAACAGTGCCTTTAGAAACTGGTAAACAATAGACACAGGTTTTATAAACTCTTAAAAGAGCACAACTTTGCTTACGCTCTACCATAATTATTTGAACAGTATTTCATTTATTAAAATTGACTTAGCGATTGCATTTGAAATAGAAATGTAATCTATGCTATGATGAAGCACTGGGAAACGTTCGATCGCCACCACACGACACTTAATACAAGCTGCAAAGAAGTGAAAATGATACTGCGTGTCTTAATGTTGTTTTCAGAAAAGTAACTTAGGAAAAATACACTGTTTTGCCACTTTTCCATTCAAATACAGTTGATCTTGACATAAAACTAGGCAAGGTAAACCAAATGTCAACAAATCCTGTAGGGCTATAGTCTCCCAATGCAGCATACCAAGTTTCAAGTTTCCTAAAAGAAGATTTGCCAATTTTTACCGGGTATGGGCATGGTCGCCATCTTGATCATGAGACCCAGATCTCATGAACAATTTTCATTTCCCAATCCCGGGGGCTCTATGTGTAATTTCGTTCAATCAGACTAGTAGTTTCAGAGGGGGCTAACATAAAATAACTTAACCCTTAACCCGTAGTATTCAGGAAAAGGTCTATATTGGTATTTATTAATTGACTATCCTGCATTGATCGGAGGTCATCCGTATTACACGGGTGGTAATCAGGGGAACTAGCTCGAAAATGAGTCAATGGAAATTTGTTCCCTCGACACATCCGGGAACTCTCGAGCTAGCTCCATCACCAGGAAACTTGTAAACAAAGGTGTGTCTCGAAGAGTTTTATCTCCATTTTCTACTTTGTAAGCTATTTATAAAAAAGCCGGCAATGCAGTGCAACATAGAAATGATTTAACTTTGTACCCCGCTAGAATTTTCCATGGAAATTTTCAGCGCTGGAGTATGAATGAAAGGAAACATTTTTTATCGCGGACCTGAAAAATGTCAATTTATGTCAACACGGAGATTTTGGCCGACGATTTTTCATTTTCCGTCAAAAGTACGCCCTTCACACCCAAAGAAGCAACAACACTAGTGAAACGAAACATGGAACGTTTGAAATAAGAAAATATTTTGGCCGTGATTACGTACCTTGTGACTTATGACGAAATTACTATCCGAGCTAGTCTTCTCGACAAGGAGCTAGTTCACTCGACATGGAGATATTGCCCTCAAAAAATGAAGATGAAACATTCATCAGATGACTGGGGCCTGATTCGATATCTTTCTATGGTCCCACCAAGTTTATCCAACTGTTTTTTTACCTCTGGCTAGTGGGTTAACAAGATACTATGCCCACAAGACGGCCCCCTTAGTCGTTTCTCCTTGGTCGTTTCGCCCCATTTTGCACCCATAGCTGTTTCGTCCCCAAAGCCTGGTCTTTTCGCCCCCTTAGTCATTTCGCCCACCTAGTTGCTTCGCCCCCTCTCAATTTAGAACGGATCAATGGATGGCTGTATGTTGGTTGGATGGACGGATGGATGGATGGGTACACTACAGAGAGGGGTAAGTGAGTGGGTATTTGGATGGATGGGTCCATTGGAAGACGGATGAATGAACGAACAAACATACAGACGGACGGACAGAAAACAGACAGACAGACAGACGGCATAAAAAGCATGTTAATTAGATCCTCTATCGGATATAATACTCAAAATGTAGGGATGATACTTAGTCGAATGATTCATGAATAACTATAATAATCTAGGGAATAAAAAGTAAAGAGGCGCACGATTATCTAGCACAGGAATATATATTTTGTTTGTTGCATGTCCGGTATTTTTTCTGCTGAGGAATAGTCCATTGGAACTTTTTCCTTGGAAAGCGCCCATCTGAAAAGAAAATCTAATATTCAATATAACAATGTATTATGTCAAAAATTTGAGTTTGCAGCTAAATGGTTAAACCAGACAGACAGTGCACTTAACCACCAGGCCCACTAGCCAGAGGAAAAGAAACCAGTTGGATAAACTGTGTGGAACCATCGAATGATATCGAATCAGGCCCCAGTCATCTGATGAATGTTTCATTTTTGAGGGCACAATCTCCATGTCGAGTGAACTAGCTCCTTGTCTAGAAGACTAGCTCGGACGATAATTTCGCCATAAGTCGCAAGTTACGTCATCACGGCCAATATATTTTGCTTGTTTCAAACGTTCCATGTTTCATTTCACTAGGGATGTTACTTTTGGGGGTGTGAAGGGCGAACCTGTGACGAAAATGAAAAAATCGTAGGCCAAAATCTCCGTGTTGACATAAATTGACAATTTTTCAGGTCCGTGTTAAAAAGTTTACTTTCATTCATACTCCAGCGCTGCAAATTTTCATCGCAAATTCTAGCGGGGTACAAAGTTCAATCATTTCTATCAGGTGGCACTGCATTGCCTGATTTTTTTTTATAAATAGCTTTCAAATACAAAATGGTGATAAAACTCTTCAAGACCTACCTTTGTTTACAAGATTTCTGGTGATTGAGCTAGCTAGAGAGCTCCCGGATGTGTCGAGGGAACAAAGTTCCGTTGACTCATTTTCGAGCTAGTTCCCCTGATTACCACCCGTGTAGTAACACCAGGCCAACCAATATTAACTGAGGTCAAGTGAGGTCAAAAATCAATAATCATGCTTTTTAATCGTGTCAGTTAATAAAATTGTTACAGGTCCTCGGTCAGCTGCATTGGCCCTCGGCCTTCGGCCAAGGGCCAATGCAGCAGGCCTCGGACCTGTACCTGGGCCAATACGAAATAACTTGATTAATAACATTATATTATAAAAGTCAATTCATCTGATTGCACAATTCTACTTCCATGTCATAAGCTATGATAGAATAAGAAAATTCATTGTTTTGCCCTTTTTCAGTGGAAAGAAGGAATACTTAATATGTGTATTCTTGCCAGTATGGGATTGACGAAATGCCGTAGAATGGCAGTACTTTGAAATTCTATAAGTACGGGGTTGGATATAATCAAGAAGAGGCACAGCCACAAGGCCGTGGACTATCTTGTAGAAAAGACAAAGACTTGCCACTGAACTTCTTTCTTCATGGGTTTGCAACTCTAGCTCGTGCAACAATGAAGAGACGTTAGTTTTTCTGGCATAGAGATTCATGGTCGTCTTTGAACCATTTCAACCTTATGGGTGTTTCTTTTTGAATTGCTATTATGCAAGTTTCCATATTTACTGGCACACTAATACAGCATCCTCCTGAACAGCTTTGTTATTCGACTTTGAAATCCTATGACTGCACAAATTGATATGTGCTAAGCGGTTTTTAAAAGCTAATACTTGTGCTATAGAACGGTTCATCGAATTACCCCAGGTAAACTTTACAGCTCCCACCTGGGCTACGATGTTTTTAACCGTTATTTCCTGATAAGGGGTGTGAAAGAATGTATTTTGTTCCCTTTCGATACCCAGTAGGATCTGTTTATTTTCTTTTCAGCTGCCCTTACCTTTGGCATTTTAAACCCGAACATCGAGTCAATAGCTGGCGTTACCGGAAGATAAAACGGCACGACGGACCTAAGTCGCTGCCACCCGCTAGGAGAAAGGAAATTTCTATCAATAAGACTTCTACAGGATAGGATGATCCACTAAACGTGGATTAGCGCATCGTGCTCTCGGCGCTCGCAGCAAGTAACTTGTGCTAAATGGCCAAGCATAAGCTATTTAAAGACTCATTCCCTGTTTTGTCTTGTGTACCCCAAGGGTAGGTACTTGAACCGGTCCTTTACTTGGTGTTCATTAATGATCTCCGTGGTTCTATCTACATATCTATCCCTTGTTGCTGATGACTGCGTCCTGTATATGCTTATGACTGTCTTATTCTACAAAATCACCTGGATAGGCTGGCAGATGATTGCTACAAAGTGCACTGTCCTTCGGATCGGGACGTTAACTGGATGCCCCCTGTGCAGGAAGAACCATCCCCTGTGCAGGTACAAGATCCATACCGTAATTAGTGTGTAGGTTTTCATCCTGCAAATCTGGAGTGGATGTAATGTACACCTGCCGAAAATGCCCTTTTTGGCGGAGGTAGTATACGAAGAAAGAAGGGCCTCCGCCCATCGGGGCTTGAAGAAATAGATGGGCTGCATGATGCTTCCACGCAGTGATGAAACCAACGACACACGAGTACTGGTAAACCGCTTAGAGGATCTAAGCTTGCCCAGGCAAAGCAATGCGAGTCGGACTGTCCATGTTTATAAACCAAGCCCCCGCCCATAGGGGCTTGAAGAAATATATGGGCTGCATGATGCTGAATCCGGCCTGCACACTAGTACTGGTAAACCGCTTAGAGGATCTAAGCCTTCCAGGAACCACGGTACGAGGCAGACCGTCCATGCTAAAAAACCCTATTGGTTTCATTGGGCGATAGGGCTTGAGATGTCATTTCATCTCAATGTCGGGTAAAAGTCCCACAAAATTGGAAGCAACGTCTCCAAAATGACCTTTACAGTGTTGACGGGGACGTTAAACCTCAAATCAAACTAAACAAAATGTTTATAAACCCCGTTGGTTTCATTTGGCGATAGGGCTTGAGGTGTCATTTCATCTCAATGTCGGGTAAAAGTCCCACAAAATTTGGAAGCAACGTCTCCAAAATGATCTATACAGTAATGACGGGGACGTTAAACCTCAACTCAAACAAACAAACAAAATACGAATAAAGAAAGAAAGAAAGATGAAGTTCAATGTGGCTAAATATTCAACGTGAGTGTCATGGCACCTCTCAAACTACTCACTTCACCAGTAAACGCAAGGCTAGATTAAATCCGTCTGTATTTTGGCATCACCATTGCTGACAATCTTGGTTGCTGTCTTCTCACCTCTTTGCTAAGAGCTAGGAACTAACTTCCTGTATCACAGGTCCTGGTGTATGAATGTCATTTGGCGTGTCTCCAGTAAAAATTCTGATTCTGATTCAACCTGTTGAATCTGAAAAAACAAACAAAAAAAAAAAAAAAAAAAAAAGAAAAAAAAAAACATTGGGATGCCAAGCCGCCAATACATACCGTAGCTGAGGGATAGCCAGTGTTTCGTGTGCATTATTCTTTGTCTGCCTGGCTGCCAAAACCACATTAAGTCTAACAAATACTAATGGCATAGTTGTTTTGAATGTGATGCTAACCACGGCTCAATGGACGCACAGATGGACAATTTTATTCCGGGTTTTGAGAAGGCTTTTGACACCACCACCTCATGAGCACATGAAATCCAAATTATTTGGCTACGGCATTAGGGGGAAGAGTCTCAAATAGACACACGCCTTTGTTTGCTTTAGAAAACAGAGAGTGGTTGCTAATGGTGAACATTCGGGGCGGGCAGCAGTTTTGTCTGGGGTCCCACAAGGGACTGTTCTTTGTCCACTGTTATTCTTCCTGCACATTGGTGATATTTCCACTGACATTGACTCGGAAATAAAACGACTGTGTTTGCTACCTGGAAATTAGAGATAAAGAGGAGTCGGTGAAACTTAAGGATGATATAGATCTATAGACTAGGATGCTAGGCACGAAAATGGGGCATGCGATTTCAGCCCGTTACTGATGACAAGAAAAAGTATCAATAAAATTGAGGCTTCTTACACCTTGGAGGAAACAGCCCTCGAGAATACGGATTTCATTAAATACCTTGGTCTGACAATCACAAACGATCTGAGATTTAATACACACATTAGCAACATGTACACTAAGGCAATCTTCATCAGCGTCCCCAGTGTGTAAAAGAGGCATCATATTAAGGACTTGATCGCCAAATCTTGGAATGCGGCAGCTATATCTGGGACCAAATGCAGAAATTAAAAAAAGTTCAAAATAGAGTTACTAGATAACAAGCAATTACTGCTTCGAAACTGGGAGTATGACTGGAATACTAGGAAAATTAAGATGGGAGACTCTCAAGAAAAGAAGAGACAGTAGGCTCATACTGTTATACAAAGGTCTAACGGGTGCTGCCAGCATTTCTACAGCTGACCTTGCCCCCCCCCCCTCCCTCCCCCCCCCCACCGCCCAGCTTGGCGCTGTAGAAATCACCATTCACTGGCGTTTCAGACCCCTACACTACTGCCAGAACTGATATCCACAGAGAATCTTCCATACTTCAGACCATTAGAGATTGGAATACTCTTCCCGATTCAATCATTTCCGTGCAGCTGAAGCTGCTGAGGATAATGTAGCTAAGTTTATCTCTGTGGTATGAGATTGGGACCAACTTCCCATATCACAGGTCCCTGCATGCGTATGAATGTTAGTGATGGCGGAACAAATTAGCATCTGTGACATGTTAACCAACTGGAGAGGCCATCCCTGGAGGCCTGTCGTGAATAGTTCTCCTGAAGCATTCTTTAAAACAAAATTACTGACCCTTTGTCTCAACCTGTTTAAGAGACCTGAACCTGTTTTATTTGTTTATGCTTAGGTTTTACGTCTCCAGCAACGCAGTTAATGTCATGTTGAAGACGTCCCTTCCAATTTTGTGAGATTTTTACCCGACATTGAGATGAAATGACGTCTCAAGCCATATCGCCCAAAAATCTGCTATAACTGTAGTGTAGAAGATGCATCGGAATTAATGAATACACTGTTCTTTAGATGCTTGTACGTGTACCAACCAGTCCTCTACAGGGGTGCCCTGAAGATTGTTTTCCCCAGAACTGTTCTTTCCTTCATTGGTGGATCGGTAGATGCCAAGACTGCAAAAGAGTTGAAAGGCCGTATGGTGTAGGTTTGTGAAAGCATACCTCTGCTAAATAATTATTTATTCGAAATAGTTTCAAGGACTCAGCCAGTGATTTATCTAAAAGCTAAATGTAGCCACCCACTTAACCTTGGAAATAGTCAGAGACCGACTCAAGATAGGACAGGACATGAAAACTAACGAAACTTACCGCCTGTTGATAAACCCAAAATGCACTTACATAAAGGAACACGTTCTAAGAACGTGTAAGTAAAATCATATTTGTATCATGACAATTTCTCCATATCATCTGAAAAAAATCTGACTTTATTGCATGAAAGAGACATCATTTATCATTCCAGGCTATAAGGACCTCTATTTGAGTTTTTTTTCTCAAGTCTGGATTAGTCGTCTCAATATTGATGACGTAAGTCTGCAAGAAAAGCACAACAGAACTGAAAATTGTGAAGTGTACATGTTTTTCTGGGTCAAACTAGTTAAACATGACCAACCGCTTTGAGGCACCCGAACAGAGCCAATGATTGTTTCTCGCGCGTTACGCAGTTTTAACCTGGTTACGTCTACAGTTCTAACCATCGTGATGTAAACAGAACCTCCGCTAGGTGGCTGCAGATATAAGCCTAAACTACTTAGAAAGAGCATAACTGATTGGCCGAGTTTTACATAGCCAATGACTACCTGAGTTTCAAAAGTGACAGGTTTTCAGCAGCAACAGAAATGAAAGCGACTGAGCGGGGAAACAACTCCTTTTTAGCTCGGCTGTTTTCGAAGAAAACGACGAGGTATTGTCATAGCTCTGTCGTCGTCTGCGTCGTCGTCGTGCAAAAACTTGGACATTTTGTAATATCTCTGTCATAACTGAACATATTAACTTGAAACTCGGAATAGTGGTTCATTATGAAAAGGGGAACTCATACCAATAGGTGAGGTAACTCTCAAAATATTTTTGACACAGTTGTGCCCCTTTTTGGACTTAGAATTTTTGCAAAAACTTGGACATTTTGTAATATCTCTGTCATTACTGAACATATTAGATTGAAACTCGGAATAGTTGTTCATTATGTAAAGGGGAACTCATACCAATAGATGAGGTAACTCTCAAAATATTTTGGCACAGTTATGCCCCTTTTTCGACTTAGAATTTTTGTTTAACTAAAAGAAACTGCAGCCGAGCGTTGGCACCCGCATGCGGTGCTCTTGTTTCCAATTGGAACGTTTTGGATTTCTTCGCTATTTCTTTGCGAAATTCCTATCGTATCTCCGGCCGCCCGTGAGCGGGCCGGAAACAGACTGGGACCTAAGATACAAACTCTATCAAATAAAGGCGAAATTTCAGGATCCTTGTGCTGTTCTATAGAAAGTTGTGACCCGTACATTTCATCATAACTTAGATCAAGGGGTGGGTGAATCTCGTGAAAGTCTGTCTGCATGTCTGACAGACTTTGAAGACAGAGGCATTGTTATTTAAAGAAATCTGGCCATTATTTTCACCAGAATGTTTGGGTATAGGAGTAAATTATGGCTATAACTGCTAGATGGATTACTGGGATAACCTTGGACGTGTCTGGTGGCTATAAGGTTTACTAGGATGAGGCCTGTTCCGAGTCAAAGCATAATGGTCTGCCAAACGAGAATCTTCCTCCAGTGTTCCAACCTGTTTTTCATCAAGCTATGACTTAATGTCTGAATGTATGCACCGTTTGAACTCTTCAACAAGAACACGCTGTCTAAGATTTTCGTGATCAGAGCCAACTTTTTTAGAAGAAATTCCCCTAACAAATAACTGTTCTTTTGTTCGAGCAAATTCTACACGAGTCCGGGAAATTTCTTTTTTTAACAATTCCTAAATTTTTGTCTGTAAGCCTCAGGGATCAACTCATATGCCTTAGAATAAGTTCTCTTACCAAATCATAGTCTGAAACAGTCAGCTGAGTGTAAATGTGTCGAGCTTTTCCAACAACAACGCTTTTGCAAAAGCAAGGTCCTGTTTCGGCCATTTTAAGCTTTCAGCAACTTTTTTTCAAAATACAAAAAAACAAAACAAAACTTTTCCCCCTCTTTTTCCTGAAATTGAGGAACTAATCTGATGAGCTTTGTTGGATCAAAATAGGTGCCAGAGTAAAAAACAGGCTTAGGTTTTCCCCTATCTTGACTCTGGAATTCTATTTCCTTCAACCTTATCTGAAACTGCCTTTCCCTTTCTTTTTCTCCATTTCTTCTTTTTTTTCCTTTTTCAACTCATGTCGTTTTTTTTCTATTTTGTTTTTATGAATGCGTTCCTCCATTTCCCATTGCTTTTCTTTCTCGCTCCCATTTCTAATTTATCCCTCTCTATTTCTATTTTTTCCATCTGCATTTGTCTTTGCATTTCTCTTTCTTTTCCTTTCTCTCTTTCTCCCATTTGTAATCTTAACTTCTCTAATTCAAGCTGCCTTCTGATTTCAGTTTAGCTCTTTTGCAGTTCAGTATGTGGAATAATAAAAAAAAAAACCGAGAGACAGTGCAGATAAATCAAAATTTCTTCATCAACCAAAATATTCTTGATTTCATGTTTTGTATGCTTATTTTTGACAGCAGAGACCCCATTATGGGCATCAATAGCTAATATATCTGTCCTTTTGGCCCTGGTTAGGCTGAGCCAAAATGCATGTTTGCTTTTTGCTGGTTTGGTAAGGTAAATATTACAAACAAAATTTAAGAATAATTTGACGAAGTTTTTATTATTGCAATGACAATCACCTCTAGTAATGTCAATCTAATCACATGAAATGTTACTCACTCTATTACATGAAATGTCAATACCTTATGTGCCTATAGGGAAATGTTAATCTTTTATTCTGTAATTGAAAAGAAATGACAATTTCTTGGCAACAGATGGAATGTCAGTTCTAAAATGCTCACCGGACGAGCCGCTAATTTCTGTTACGAGCCAAGCGTAGCAGAAAGAAAAAGCAAAAAGCCTTTAAAAATAAACGGATGATTTATTGACAAAATGTAATAAATAAAAGTGGACTTTACTCAGATTTGACCTATCCTTAAAAATTGCACGAACCGCAAAAAAAGCGACCGACTGAAGTCGGTTGATTTTCTAAGAGTGCCCTAAAATCACCGTGTCATTCTGTCAGTCTGTCTGTCCGTCCCTAACCCGTTTGTGAAAATTGGTGATAGTGACTTAACCGCTTGGAATATTTAAACAATTTTGGCATACTGATAGATATCAATGAGGTCTAACCAATGAACTTGCGAAATATTACATTCCGTTTAGTATAGCCTCGCCGAGGCGAAAAATGTGAAAATTTTCGAACCGCTTCTCCTCGGAAACCGTTGGGCCGATTGAAGTCAAATTTCATATGGAGCCTCTATTGGATGGGGGAAACCAAAATTTGCTGATGGGGTCCAGGTCACTTGACCAAAATGGCCGCCAAGCCATATATGGTAAAAACCCTTCAAAAATCGTCCTCTCCAGAACCACCGGGCAGATTTCCACGAACCTTGATAAATAGCATCTGGGACGTAGGCCCATCATAAATTGCTAAAATGGTGACCCTGGGTTGACCTTGACCTTCTTTGTGCCTAGGTCAAACTTTGACACATGTGCTTTTGTATTGGAAAAGTGAGAATGCATTTCATCCTGCAAACGATTCAGAAGACTATCCAGAACTACTGGGCCGATTTCCACGAAACTTAATAAATAGCAATTGGGACGTAGGCCCATCATAATTTGCTAAAACGGTGACCCTGGGTTGACCTTGACCTTCTCTGTGCCAAGGTCAAACTTTGACACATATGCTTTTGTATTGGAAAAATAAGAATGCATTTTATCTTGCAAACGATTGAGAATACAGTACTAAAGTATAAGATATATTTTTGCTCCTTACGATAAGGCGCATTTATTGAGGGAACCGTTTTAGGTCCAGGTCACATTACCAAAATGGCCGCGATACCGTTATATGGTAACACTCATAAAGCTAAAAGCATCCGGCGGGTCGTGCACTTCAGCTGAAGCACTGGTTTTCTAACTCATTTTGTTACATTTTCAGGTGTGAGAGCTATCTTGTTTTTCTTTATGCATACCTACTTCTTCATACCGACCCGAGAACTCGTATGACGATAACCGTTAGGCAGGGGACTATGCTTAGAAAAGAAAAGCATATGACGCACGATTTGGCGAAACTTGATACGACGCAATTTGCCGGTGGCCATTTAATTGCGACAACGTCGAGTTATTGTGTCACTTATTTTATGCTGTGCGAGCCCTTGCTTTTTTATTTTAGTCGTTAAACATTGAATACAACACCCCAGAGAGACAGAATAAAGCAGATAGACGCTATGTAGAACGAATGTAACATTTTACATTTCTGAAGACACATAATAAATGGGTTACTTTCTTCACTTGCCCGCGTACAGACACACATCAACGGCAAGTAAGCTTCTTTCCCACGCACAGACAAACACGCAGAGAGAAGACAAATGAAGAGAGAGAGTAGAGATAGAGTCAGACAGAGAGAGAAACAGAGACAGACGGCGACAGCGAGAGACAGACAGAGAAAGACAGACAGAGAGACATAGGGAGACCGACAAACACACACACACAGAGAGAGAGAGAGAGAGAGAGAGAGAGAGAGAGAGAGAGAGAGAGAGTATTCGAAATATACTCGCCAGAGTATTTGTTGCTTACAGGCATGGGCATATTTTATGCTGTGTGAGCCTTTCCGTTTATATTTTAGTCGTTCAACCCTTAATCCAACAATCGTGATAGAAAGAAAAAGACAGATATCCCAGTAAGCATTCTACATAAATCTACAGCGGGCCGTTAGCGGCCCGTCAGGGTAGCTGACGGGCTGCTAACGGCCCGCTGTAGATTTATGTAGAATGCTAGTAGGGTAGACGCTGTGTAGACTGGGTCGTAATCCCCGTGAGTCGTTTCCGCCTGTGAGCCGTTTCGACCGTGGGGCATTTCGCCCTGGTTCGTTTCGTCCAGAGTCGATTCGCCCGTGGGTCGTTTCGCCCTAATTTTGTGGGTCGTTTCGCCTACTTCTTTATTGAGATCTAACGCGAAATCGGTTATGTGGGTCGTTTCGCCTACTTCTTTATTCAGGACTAACGCGAAATCGGCTATTTTCTCCGCGAAACCGCGAGAAAAATGAAATGAGCGAGAAATTTCTCCCGATTTCGCCGAGAAAATTCGCAGAGATTCTCGAAGCGATCCTAACAAGTACCCACGGTCTGTCTTTTGCAGAAGAAATAAGAAAATAATAAATACTCCCGACAACCCAAGTTTTATTATCTAAAGGTGGGGTTTGATGGGTCTAGGTAGCTCAATCGGATGCGCGACTGACTGCTGATCAGGAGGATGCGGGTTTGACCCATCTTCTTTCTTATGAATGTTTTCATTGCTCTTAAGGGAACTCATTTTTGATTTTTATTTTGATGCCTGCCGGGATCTGCAACATTCTTTCGAGGAGATTGATTATGGAATCTTTTCTACGGTCAGAATTTCCGCTGATTCTAGAAGGGCTGTTGTCAGTTTCTGGCGAAAGAATGTGCACTGTACTGGTTAACGGCTTACGGATAGGCCTGCCCAGGAACAGTGTGAATCGGTAAACTGGCCGGTTCTATAATGACATAAATAGTGTTGATTGGGCTATTAAAATCCAACCAAACACATAAACAAACAAACGGACAAAACATGTATCAGTATGCCAATAGGTATCCAAATCATTGACATCCGTTGTAGCATCATGACCCTTTTTGCAATCTGTTACGGAGACACACTTATTCAAGTCTACCACAAAAAACAAAAACAAAATGAAAACTTCCGCATAAAAGTTCCCATAGTTCGTATATGTCTGCTCAAAACACCATCAAGGAAACACGCCCCCATTTAACTCTACTTTTATGTATTAGAACTATGGTTCAAAGGGGTATACAATACTATCCTTATTTCTGCCACAAAAAAACGTAGATTGTGGGTACTCACCAAGGCAGTTCTAACGGTGAGGCGGTTCTAACGTGTTCCCACAATTTATATTTGGAGCAGAAATATGAAAATATAAGAATTTTTATCAGAAAGTTTTCATTTTCGGTGGATTTTTTCCCCATATACATTCATTTGAATAGGCGTGTTTTCGTAATGCAGAGTTTGAAGGAACTCGATAGAACCGCCTCGTTGAGGTGGTTCTAACGAGTACCCACAATCTACATATACTATTACATTATTTTCATTTTAGGTGGATTTTTTCCCATATACAGTCATTTGTATAGACGTGCTCTCGTAATGCAGAGTTTGTAGGAACTCGATTGTGGTTCTAACGAGTTACCACAATCTACATATACTACGAAAACACGCCTACATGTAGGTGTATTGAAAATTTTTCCAGTACTCATGAGTGGTCAGTTTGACCCCTGCGTGGAAGCAACATGTAGCCCAATCTATTTCTCCAAGCGCCGTTGGGCGGGGGCGAACTGGCTTGTCTGCATGTTTAGGTATATAAAAGGGTCGAGGGGGTATGAGGTGTCAACAGAGAGCGGGTGGGCTTGTCCCAAAACGGACAACACCATCTTTAAAGCACAAGAAAAACAAACAAGACCGGTCCGTGGCGGAACGAGCACTTCCGCCCGCATATATACTCAATAAGCTGGGGGCAAAGACCAAATAATGAAAAAATGTACATACGTTTCAAAAATATGCAAAAATCAAATCAAAAAAAAAAAAAAAAAAAAAAAAAAATACCAATATCAAAATTGATACAAAAGTGTAGACGACATCCATAGACAGGGTGCTGGCGTGACGGTGTAGATGCGGCTGAAGCTACAAGCTAGAAGAAAGAAATGGATGGACTCTACAGTTTTGTGGTGCAAATAAGCACCACAAAATGGCTAAAAAACTTTGTCTCGAATCCCCTGATTGGATATAGGGTGCATAACATGTAACATGGAAACGTGTATAGCAATCTTTAGAAACGTCTTCCAAATCGCAACTAAACGATCCCCTCAATGATAAGTTCAAACTCGGAGCCTACCCTGTCACACAAAATAATCCACATCCCTTTGCGGCAAACCGCAAAAACCCAAGGCACAGCACTGCTATAACTTTAACGCAGTGCAATCACGAAGCCAGACCTTCAGAATGGAGTTCCAAATTATTACAACTAAACTACGTTGCACCAAAACAAAGGCTCACATTGGAACTGTGCAACACATCCACAGCCCTTGAAAAATGAAGCACGCTTAGCCCAGAAACTCCAACAAATAAAGATGCCCTTTAGCGACAGGACACATGCACTCCTGAAGCAAACGGGAAGACAAAATACAAGCCCCACCGAGACCTGGAAAGGTCACGGCACCGTTTCACAAACCTCTCAGGACCGAGCTCGGCGAATGGCTACAGGGCAAGGGGATGCCCGTGGGCTCAGAGACACCTGAGACGTGAGACGACAAACACGGACGGACGGGACTGGAGCCGAGCGATAGTCTCCCTGTTCACCGGCAACGGGGAATAGGGGTACCACCGGACGGCTACGGTGTAGTGCCAGCATGGATTCGTTCCCTGGGACCCCACCAGCTGACGACCCGCGACACGGGGAAACTGGAAAACAACAACAATATGAGGTGTCGGTGTGCATTTGGTTATAGCTTTTTCTTTATTTCTTTCTTTCTTTCTTTCTTTCTTTCTTTCTTTCTTTCTTCTTTCTGCCCCCAACTGTGATGGGACATATTGGTTCTGCCCTGTCCGTCCGTCAGTCCGTCCGTCCGTTACGCTTTAAGTACCTAGGTAAATTACAGAATGGCTTGAGCTAGGATCTTGAAATTTCATATATGGCATGAGCATGAAAATAAGCGGAGCCGTATTTTTTTGTTTTCGGTCGGACTTGTCCTTGCATTGTGGCTATAGGGAAACCTTGCGAACAAAATGTATGGAGAACCGCTTGAGCCAGGCTCATGATATTTGGTATACAGTCTGGGTCTAATGTGTAGATGACCTTATTAACTTTTGACGAAATTCCGTGCCCCTTTTTGGACTTATGCATTGTGGCTATAGGGAAACCTTGTGAACAAAATATCTTGAGAACCGCTTGAGCTAGGCGCATGATTTTGGCATACAGTTTGGGTCTAGTGTGTATGTATGTGTGTGAATTCGGGTTTAACGTCGTTTTCAACAATTTTTCAGCCATATCACGACGGTGTCTGGTTGCGACAGGGAGCTCAATGCTCACTTTTATAGTGCTGCCTCATTGAAGTATCATGTCCCAGACACATTACATGATACCACACCCAGTCACATTATCCTGACACTGGGTGGACCAGTCCTAGCTCTTCCCCGTAAATCTGAGTGCCAAGCGATGAGCAGCTAGTACCATTTTTAACGACTTTGGTATGTCGCGGCCCGGGATCGAACCCGTGACCTCCCGTTCCCCGGAGCAGACACTCTACCAACTGAGCTATCGGGGCCGGTGGGTCTAGTGTGTAGATGACCTGATTAACTTTTGACAAAATTCCGAAAAAAAAATTAACTGAGTTATGCGCCCTTTTCGACTTAAGCATTGTGGCTATGGGAAATCCAAAATATCTCGAGAACCGCTTGATCTAGGCTCATGATATTTGGCATACGGTTTGGGTGTAATGTGTAGATGACCTGATTAACTTTTGACGAAATTCCGAAAATATTTAATGGAGTTTTGCCCCTTTTTGGACTCACGCATTGTGGCTATAGGGAAACCTTGTGAACAAAATATCTGGAGAACCGCTTGAGCTAGGCTCATGATATTTGGCATACAGTTTGGGTCTAATGTGTAGACGACCTGCTTAAGGTGCTGCCTTGTCCGTCCGTCAGTCCGTGCGCCCGTTACACTTTAAGTACCTAGTTAAACTACAGAATGGCTTGAGCTAGGATCTTGAAATTACATACAATCATGTATTTGGCAGTCTGTTTGTTACTAAGGCATAGATGACCTGAATTATTTAAAATCTGTTAATATTTGACAGGTTTAGTTTTAATGCAAATGATCATGAGGTACTGTTTACTGTCCCATTTAGGGACAAGCATGTAGTTGGGGGGCATAGTGTTTCACAAACACAATTTCTAGTTCTTTCTTTCTTTCAATACTTCCACAAAATTGGAAGCAACGTCTCCAAAACGACCTGTGTAGTGTTGAAGAAGACGTCAAACCTCAATTCAAACATACAAATGGACGAAGGGGGTACGTTGATAGACGGACAGATGACGGACGTGCTAATACAAAACGGGATGAGATAGATAACCGACGGACGGATGGAATGGTGCGTGGATTGGTGGACGAACGGATGGGTGAATCTACGCACAGAGTTGATAGATAGGCAGGCAGGCAGGTATGCCTGCCAGGCATGCTGGGGAGCGCAGGCGGGCTATCGGGCGGACGGACGGACGGATAGATAGATAGATAGATAGATAGATAGATAGATAGATAGATAGATAGATAGATAGATTGATAGATAGATAGATAGATAGATAGATAGATAGATAGATAGATAGATAGATAGATAGATAGATAGATAGATAGATAGATAGATAGATAGATAGATAGATAGATATCTAGATAAATATCTAGATAGATAGAGTGGGTACTATTCATAGTTGTCCAAACCTAACGTAGACGTAGTAGTAGTCAGAAGGTCGTCCATTTGCACCAAACACGGATATTGCAAGCAACAGATTCTGGACCGTGATAACTCAGTGCTTAGAGCACATGCCTCTTTTGCTAGAGGTCCTCGGTTGTTCGATTCCCGGCATCGGTTATAAATTTCAGTGTCAGAAGACGCTCCATTGGCATCACTTGCTGAGATAAATGCTTTTAAGTGATCCGTCCTTTGGGATGGTACGTTAACTGGAACCCCCAGCCCACCCAACACGCAGGGACGGTCATCCCCTGAAAAGGTGAAAAGGTTAAAGAACACTACCGTAATTACATGATTACTGCGTAGGTTTTCTTTCTGCAAATCTGGAGTGAATATGTCGACCCCTCAACCATAGGCGAAATTGAAAGAAAGTAAGAAAAGGCTATAACCAAATGCACACCGACACCTCATACCCCCTCGACCCTTTATATACCATAACATGCAGACAAGCCAGTTCGGTCCCGCCAATAGGGGCTTGGAGAAATAGATTGGGCTACACGTTGCTTCCACGCAGGGCTGAAACTGACCACTCATGAGTACTGGAAAAAATTTCAATACATCTACATGTAGGCGTGTTTTCGTAGTAGTATATATATGTAGATTGTGGGTACTCGTTAGAACCTCCATCGAGTTCCTACAAACTCTGCATTACGAAAACACGCCTATACAAATGAACGTATATGGGAAAAAATCCACCTAAAATGAAAATTTTCTGATAAAAATTCTTATATTTTTATATTTCTGCTCAAAACATAGATTATGGGAATTCGTTAGAACCGCCTCACCGTTAGAACTTCCTTGGTGAGTACCCACAATCTACGTTTTTGTGGCAGAAATAAGGATAATACTGTATACCCCTTTGAACCATAGTTCTAATATATAAAAGTGGGGTTAAATGGGGGCGTGTTTTCTTGATGGTGTTTTGAGCCGAAGTATACGAACTATGGGAACTTTTATGCGAAAATTTTCATTTTGTTTTTCTTTGGTGGTATATTTGAATTAGTGTGTCTCCGTAACAGATTGCGAAAAGGGTCATGATGCTGCAGCGGATACCAATGATTTGGATACCTATTGGCATACTGATACATGTTTTGTCTGTCTGTCTGTTTGTTTGTTTGTTTGTTTGTTTGTTTGGTTTGGAGTTTAATAGCAACCAACCAACGAGTTGTTTGCCGCCGAAGGCGGCAATCAACGAGAGTTGGTTGCTTAACGGTAACACGTGTATTTATTTATGAACATACCCCACCCATTCAAAACCTCAAAAGCCAACAGGACTAAGGCCAAAATTTTCTTCGTACTTCCGGTTTTACAGCTTCCTGTAGCCGGAAGCAAACCTGATTGGATAAAACTTGAACTTCCTTGTTACCTTGGACACACGTTCATCTTTTCGAAATAAACAAACTTGGCTGTGCTAAATGAACTCGCAATGCAGCTTTTTCGCGTTTTTAATACAGCTACAGGTCCCATAGAAACATCTAATTCAATGATAAAAACGTATCAAGACTTTCGACGGTATATTCCACTGCATGAGGTAGTATCACACACACAGTGTCACAGACATGTCAAAAGTAATAGCCGTTAGTGTTGGCGAGAGGAAGAAAAGACATGAAATGAACGACAACAAAAGTCTTCCTGCTGTGGATAAAATATTACAGAAGGTACATTTTTCTTGAAACATCTTGCTGAAAAATGGTGTTTCAGTTCAATGTACCTGTTGTTAAAACAATACGGCCAACAATGTTCAGTGAGGATTTTTCCACTGCAGTCGAAGAAAATCAGGGCCGGACAACCAACCGATCAATCTCAGAGACGAGGTGCATGTCCCTCACCACCAATGAAAATAAGATGGACTTCATATAAGCATGAAACAGCCTGTAAAGTACCTTGAAAGCTTTCCCTGCTTTGAAAAATGCTGTTTTTTTTTTTTCAAAATGGCGATCTGTTTATGTTTTAAAACTGACAGTTGTGACGACACAGAAAGTTAAAATTGTGACGTAATTGGCAACGCATCGATATACTGCAGAACACCGATATACTTAAGAACTTCGATATGCAGCAGAACACCGATATACTTAAGAACTACTCTCTAGCTCTCGCTCTCTCTCTCTCTCTCTCTCTCTCTCTCTCTCTCTCTCTCTCTCTGCTTCTTTGTTTGTATTGGAGTTTAACGGCCCAGTCAATACTATTTATGTCGTTTGAGCCGGTCAGTTTACCTATCCACACTTTACTGGGCAGGCTTAACTAGTACAGTGCACATTCTTTCGCCAGAAACTGACAACCTCTCTCTCTCTCTCTCTCTCTCTCTCTCTCTCTCTCTCTCTCTCTCTCTCTCTCTCTCTCTCTCTCTACTAAGCTGTACCCAAACTTTCGCAACTTTTCTCAGAGTACCCATAAATACCGGCAAGCGGATACGAGTAATTCTTCCTTTGCAGCTCAGTGGTTAGTGCACTTGCCTCTGATGATATGGGTCCCAGTTTGATCCCCGGCAGCTGTGATAGAATAGAATAAAGTTTATTTCCAATCATGGGCCACCATGTGGCAGCATATTAATCACAATCTATAATAATAATAATATAACAACTCAAAATAAACTCTGTAAATACTGTGAAACAGCTGGATTCTGAGTAGCCAAAAACAATTAAATAAAGCACAAGTTAATTACAGCATCCCACCACTGGGATGCGGCCAGGCAAACAATGTCAACCACGACCAGTAACAAAACAATGTGGCAACGAATCCGGGCCATTACTGTTCGCTTGACTATCAAATCTACAGCCACAGGTGTCAGTCACGCCCCCTAGACCCCACATACATTCATCCAGTCTCCACCATACATCTTCCCTCGATGCCGATTGTTGGAAGGAAAAGAAGAAGAAAACACATACACACACACGCACGCACGCACGCACGCACAAAAACAACAATCAAACACCTCCCCTTCCATCCCAACCATCCCCGGACAGTTTCCACCCCTAACACCAGCAAGGCACCACACACACACACACACACACACACACACACACACACACACACACACACACACACACACACAACAGAAAGCAGGCCGACCGAGCCCCACAGTGAGGCATAACTGCACTCCCACGCCCAACCCAATTAAGGCACATAACAGAAACTAGAACGGTGCAGGGGGTCAAACAACATCCCACCCAAGGGCTCAACTAGCCCTCCCATGACTGGCGGAGGACCGCTCAAGCAGCACCCATGCCCGTGTACAAAAAAAATCCACCCGAACAAGGTTGGGACAGTCATTCTCGTCCCGAACAAACCACCCCACCCAAAGCCCATTACCAGAATATACCTGTCCCCAAGCCTCATGTATGTCCCAAATGAAACATATAATGGTATATACATATACATAGGACCCAAGACACGCAACTAACACCTGATAAAATTTGGGTGTCGGAAAATATTCAGTTTGCAGCATTTGCAGGAATAAAAGCTAAAATGGCACCATATTTCGGATCGGGACATAAACATGGTAGTTCAATGGTTAGTGCACTTTCCTGATGGTAGAGGTCCCAGGTTCGATCCATGGCAGCGGTAATAAATATTCGGTGTCCGAGCATGCTCCATCGGCATCAGTTCCAGAGATGAATGCCACAAAGTACACCGTCCTTCGGATCATTAACTGGAGGCAACCTTCCTGTGCATGGAGAATTACGATTAGGCAATTGTGCAGACTTGAAATCATCCTGCAAATCTGAAGCGTAGGCAACTATTGCCGACAATGGTCAAATGTGACAGATCGCAGTAACAGTAGTGTATGGTAGGCTAGGTAACTGGAGGTCTCAAAGCTGTAATAGCATGGTTAATACCGTGTAGACGTTTAAAACTTTTTAATTAATGTCGGTTGGTGCCTGATGCTCTGTCTTCGGTCGGGCCAACCTAAGTATAACTGTTGAGCATTTCAGTAATTTCATGGTGTCGAGTCCTAATCGTTGTGTCATCCCGGTATTTGTTTGATTTTTTTTTTGTTCTCGGAGATCGCACTGAAGAGTAAGAAATCCTTGATGATGGGGATTTAGACAACCAGGAAAAAAGAGCGAGGATTTTGGTAACATAAAATCGATTAAAACAGCCCCGCCGTAACATTTGGTTGGGTATCAGAATAGGTAAGTTAATGAAATAACTGCTCTCTTGTGTTCCACGTTCCTGTTGTACCTTTTGATCCTTGATGCGCATGTAGCATAGTTGTAGTATGGCACTGACAAATACCCTACCCTAAAACCACTCTTTACAAGCGATTTTCTTCATTATCTAAGAAGAATGTGAGCATCCAACCAAGTTTTTTGTAGATGTGATTAATGTCTCTAGATGTGATTAGTGTTGTAATCACTTAGATACTAAGACAAACATTGCCCCATATGTATCCAGTTTTAAGTTTTAAGAATATTGCAAGTTTCAAAAGTGTCCTATTTTGTTATTTTCTTGCAACAATATATATAGAAGCCTCCGTGGTGTAGTGGATAAGCTACTCGCCTCATAAACCAGGGATCGTGGGTTCGACACCGGGCTTCTCCAGACTTTCGGATGAGTCTTTTAACCGAGGACCCGTCCCGTCTCGATATGACCTCAGCTGTTGGTGGGACGAAAAACTCAAACACACTCATTCACTCACAACAATATACAGCTAGTCTTCAATTACAATAAGTTGGTTGGTTGCAGTTTAGGTCTCACCTATTTCATATTAGCCAATCAACACTATTTATGTCAATATTGAGCCGGCCAGTTTACCGATCCACACTTTTCCTGTGCAGGCCTATCCGTGGGCCGTTAACCAGTACAGTGCACATTCTTTCGCCGGAAACTGACAACAGCCCTTCTTGAATCAGCGGAAATTCTGACCGTAGAAAATATTCAATGATCAGTCTCCACGAAAGAATGTTGCAGACCCCAGCAAGTATCGAACCCGCATCCTCCTAATCACCAGTCAGTCGCGCATTCGACTGACCACAGATACATGTACATGTAGATACCGAACTAGCATTTTCAGAGTCAAATGTTCAATATTTATGTTTTTTCTTATGCCAGGCATAAGTATTCTTTAACAAGTATACATTGTTGGTGCTCGTTCGAACCTCCTCAATTCTAACGAATACCCACAGTCTATGTGTACAAGTAAGACAGAAAAATGGAAACCCAGTAAACCTCATTTTCCTCGACATAAAGTGGGTTTTACGTAAAATCGATTTAAGCCCGATTTAGTCCTTTGTAGCTGTCAGTATGCTGGCTGTGACAAACTCAGAGTCAGGATTGTTGATTGACACCCCATAATAAATCATTAGAAATCATCAAATCACTACCCGGTATATTAAAATGAAGCTCTCCCTGTTTCCCATGGTCTTAATTCTTGGGTTCACTCTTTGGAAAACAACTTATAGAATGCATCCAGATGATGGAAATCAGGAGTGCAAGATTAAAATAAAGGAGAGTAGTAGTAGAATTTCCCAGTACTTGGCATTTACAAGGAAGAATGGGAATAGAAGGTGTTCGGAGGGCTTGCGAAACTTCAAGTCCTCGCGCGGTACAAACTTGGCTTTACTTCTAATCTTGGCCGGAGACATTGAAACTAACCCCGGCCCAAGGTTTCGCTGCGGACTCTGCAAAAAATATTGCAAAGGTTCCGAGAAATGGATAGAATGTGAGGACTGTAACAAGCGCTTTCACTCGTCATGTTCTGATTTGGATAACAGTCAATTGTTAGAAATTGAATCTGGAGCTGGAACTTGGTATTGCAAAGACTGCAAAGCTGACTGTAGCCTTTGCAGTGGTGCTGTCCTTAATGGCCACAAAGCCGTTCAATGTGATCAATGTGAAATGTGGATACACACTGACTGTTCCTTCATTTCAGATGCAGAATATGGCACATTGGTAAATTCAAGCTGCCACTGGATATGTCCAAAATGTGAGGTCTGTAACTTTTCAGACTCCTTCTTTGATGAATATGCAGAACTGATTAAGCCAAACAGGTTTGAACCTCTGTCAGAGGATAAGAGAGGCAAATCTTCGACTGCTGATGAAACTAAGTCAAATTTTGTGAAAGGTTTGAAACTTTGCAGTATAAACATAAATGAAATTAGAGGGAAAATTCTTGAACTTTTAGATTTCCTCGATACATCTCAACCTCATATTGTTGCTATTCAGGAAACAAAGATTGACAGTTCAATTACTACAGCTGAGCTTTTCCCTGAAAATTGTCAGTACTGTGTGTACAGAAAAGATAGGAACTCTCATGGTGGTGGGGCGATGTTGCTCATTCATAGAGACATCCCTCACATGCCGTTCATGGAACTTGAAAATGACACCGAATCGGTCTGGGTTAAGGTTTTTGCAAATAAAACTTCCCACTTTGTAGCAAGTTGGTATCGACCACCAAATGGTACAATCGAAAACTTCCAGTTGTTTAAAGACCAACTGGATTGCATTAAATTGCAGCATAAGGGTAAAAAACTCCCGGCTGTACATGTTCTAGGTGACCTCAACTTCAGAGACATTGCTTGGCCCGACAGGCTCAGCAAACAAGGCACAATGCTGAGTCAGTCGGAAGGACAAATATTAATTGACATTATGAACGATCATGGTCTTGAACAAATTGTTAACTTCCCCACTCGTGATAAGAACACATTGGATCTGATCCTTACGACTTTGCCAGGACAATTCGAAGACATTCATTCCCCAGATAAACTAAGTGACCACGATGTTGTCTCCGGATATTTAAAAATTCACATCCCACCAATAAAGAAACCTCGGAGGAAGGTGTACTCATATCAGAAAGGTGACTATGAAACTATAAGGAAGGATGCACTCAGATTTGCAAAGGAGAATTACTTTAATGGTCATTCAGATGCTCGGTCTGTACAGGAGAATTTTGATTTGATAACTTCTTTCATTCATACTTCGGCCGAAAATCATACCCCCTCAAAAACTAGTAGATCTGTATCTTCTATTCCCTGGATCACTCCAGAGATAAGAAGGAAAATTCGCAGAAGGAATAAGATTCATGCAAAGGCAAAAAGACGGGAAGTGGTAAACTCCGGACAAAATTTGAAAACTTGAGACGTGAAATCAAGACTGATATAAAAAAATCAGCATGATTTGTATGTGAATAACTTGGTAGGTGATGTAAAGGCAAATCCCAGAGACTTCTACAGATATATTAATAGCCAGAAGAAAGACAGGCAAGGTTTCCCGCCCCTTAATAAAAGAGGAGGGGACGGGTTGCTGAATCAGACTCTGAAAGGGCAGAGGAACTAGTTGGTCAATTCAATGATGCGTTTAATAAAACTGAGTTCACGGAGGTTCCGTTGACTGGAAGATCGGCCCCATTCATGAATAATATTGTTGTGACAGCTGCAGGAGTGATCAAATTACTTCAAGGCTTAAACCCCAGTAAGGCCTTAGGACCTGATGAGCTTCATCCTAGAGTCCTGAAGGAACTGGCAAATGAGTTGGGTCCAGTTTTTGCACACTTGTTTCAACAGTCTCTTGATACGGGTGAAATCCCCAAAGAATGGCTCTTAGCAAACATCTGTCCACTCTTCAAAAAAGGAGACAGGGCTCTTGCCCGTAATTATCGCCCTGTGTCTCTGACTTGTGTTCTGTGTAAATTGCTGGAACATATAGTCTGCTCGAACATCATGGCCCACTTGGACAAACATAAACTTTTGTCAGACAGACAACATGCATTTAGGAAAAGGCACAGTTGTGAAACTCAGCTAAGCACGGTTATTAATGACTGGGCAAAAATCTTGGACAAAGGGGGACAGGTGGACACATTTATTCTGGACTTCGAGAAGGCTTTTGACACCCCTCCTCATGAACTACTTAAATCTAAGTTATTTGGTTATGGAATTGGGGGAAAGACCCTCAAATGGATAGATTCCTTTCTTTGCTACAGATTCCTTTCTTTGCTACAGGGTTGTTGTTAATGGTGAATCTTCGGAGTGGGCTCCAGTTTTGTCAGGAGCCCCGCAAGGGACCGTTCTTGGTCCACTTTTGTTCTCCCTGTACATCAATGATATTTCCACTGACATTGACTCAGAAATAAGACTGTTCGCAGATGACTGTGTTTGTTACCGGGAAATTAGGGATACAGATGACTCATTGAAACTTCAGGCTGACATAGATAGATTAGGATGTTGGGCACGTAAATGGGGCATGAGATTTCAGCCAGTTAAATGCAATATTATGCAGATAACTAGGAAGAGATCTAATAAAGTTGAGGCTTCTTACACCTTAGAGGGAACGGTCCTCGAGAATGTGGACTCTATTAAATACCTTGGAGTGACAATCTCACATAACTTGAGATGGAATACTCATATTAGCAACATGTGTACTAAGGCAAATAGAACGCTTGGTTTCCTGAGGCGAAATCTTCATCAGTGCCCTCAGGATGTAAAAGAGGCAGCATATAAAGGTCTTGTTCGCCCAATCTTGGAATATGGTAGTTGTATCTGGGACCCTAGTGGAGTGGCCCTTAACGATGAAATTGAGAAAGTTCAGAATAGAGCTGCTAGATTTGTAACAGGCAATTACTGCTTTGAAACTGGGAGCATGACTGGAATACTTGGAAAATTAAAATGGGAGTCTCTCAAGAAAAGGAGAAAAGACAGTAGGCTAATCCTTTTATACAAAGGTCTAAAGGGTGCTGCCAGCATTCCAACAGATGACCTTGTTCCCCCAGCTAGACACTGTAGAAATCACCATTCGTTGGCGTTTCAGACCCTTAGCGCAAGAACTGACATTTATAAAGAGTCGTTCTTCCCCAGAACCATTAGAGATTGGAATGCCCTTCCGGATTCGATTATTTCGACAGCTGAAGGTGCTGATGATTGTGTAGCTAAATTTACCTCTTTGGTTAGAGCTAGGGACTAACTTCCCACATCACAGGTCCTGGTGTATGAATGTCATTTGACGTGTCACCAGTAACAATTCTGATTCTGATTCTGATTCTGGTGCTTAGAGACTTAGATTCGGCTGTTGATGCTTTCTACGTCACGAAATCACGTCTATATAATTTTGACCCATCAAACCCCACCTTTAAATAATAAAACTTGGGTTGCCAGGAGTATGTATTATTTTCTTATTTCTTCTGCAAAAGATAGACTGTGGGTACTTGTTATGATCGCTTCGAGAATCTCTGTGAATTTTCTCGGCGAAATCGGGAGCATTTTCTCGCTCATTTCATTTTTCTCGCGGTTTTGCGGAGAAAATAGCCGATTTCGCGTTAGTCCTGAATAAAGATATAGGCGAAACGACCTACCAAATTGGGGGCGAAACGACCCAGGGGCGAAACGAACCAGGGCGAAATGCCCCACGGACGAAACGGCTGACAGGCGAAACGACCCACGGGGATTACGATCCAGTCTACACAGCGTCTATCTGTCTTTTTCTTTCTAACACGGTTGTTGGATTTAGGGTTGAACGACTGAAATAAAAACAGAAAGGCGCACACAGCATAAAATAAGTGCATGCCTGTAAGCAACAAATACTCTGGCGAGTATATCTAGAATATACTCTCTCTCTCTCTCTCTCTCTCTCTCTCTCTCTCTCTCTCTCTCTCTGTTTGTCTCCCTATGTTATGTCTCTGTCTGTTTTTTCTCTGTCTGTCTGTCCCTCGCTGTCTCCGTCTGTCTCTGTCTCTCTGTTTCTCTCTCTGTCTGTCTGGCTCTCTACTCTCTCTCTTCCTTTCTCTCCTCTCTACGTGGTGTCTGTATGTGGGAAAGAAGCTTTCTTGCCGTTGATATGTGTCTGTACGCGGGCAAGTGAAGAAAGTAGCCCAATTTTTTTTGTATCTCAAAAATGTAAAATGTAACATTCGGTCTACATAGAGTCTATCTGCCTTATTCTGTCTCTCTGGGGTGCTGTATTCAAGGCTTAACGACTAAAATAAAAAAAAGGGCTCGCACTGCATAAAATTAGTGACACAATAACTCGACATCGTCGCAATAGACTAGCCACCGGCAAATTGCGTCGTATCAAGTTTCGCCAAACCGTGCGTCATATTCATGTTTTTCCAGATTTTCTTTTCTAAGCATAGTCCCCTGCCTAACGGTTATCGTCATACGAGTTCTCGGGTCGGTATGAAGAAGTAGGTATGTATAAAGAAAAACAAGATAGCTCTCACATCTGAAATTGCAACAAAATGAGTTGGAAAATGTCACATTTCTTGAAAAATGACCTACACTGAGTGGATTGTGTGCAAAAAAAAATCGCTAAAATATGAACGATACCACCAAATGCACATCACACGCATTAAATAGAATAATTTCTATACTCCGTGCGATAGGTGGTATGTTTCTGTGTTGAACACAAACGATAAAAAATAGAGAATACGACCTACTTCCGCTTATCAACTCATATAAGCCGCCATTTTCTTCCAGAAAACTTGCGCTGTAGTCACCGGCAAACCCGTGAAAGCATTGCTTATATGCATTAGACGATCTCTGTCGTTCTAAGCGGTTTACCAACTCTTCTTTGAAATCCGAATTGAAACATTAGACCAATTTCCAAATTGAAAGAGGCCGCTAAAATAATTTACATTTCAGAAAAATTGGTTTTACTTTGTTTTTTCCCCAATACGGAATCAAATGAAATTTAATTCGTGATTGTGTTATCTCTTGATAGATCAGTTGCTAATTAGTAACACGTAATTTGATGTTTTTCAAATTATTTTTAGTTAATAATCATCTAATTTTATATTTTGGTAATTTTTTTTTTTCATTCTGATACAGTGAAAGCGGAAGTAAAATAGCCAATCTTTTTTATCATAATATGAAGGGAGATAAACCAGTCGCAAATGTATGTCTCAATAAACTTTGCATACCTTTCTACATAGCGGCGTTATTGATCTTTAATTTCAGGTTTTGTATTCAAGTTTAACGTCCCCGTCAACACTAATGTTCATCAAGATCTTTTTATGCTAATTATGTGACTTAGAGTGCACATCGATAAAATCCACAAAAATAGTAATTCCAGCTTTGTCATCGAAATGTATTGAAAAGTCGTGGTTTGAGTCTTGAAAAGTTAAAAAAAAATTCAGCGGACCCAGAGACTTGTTTTCATGTCTTTAATTTCAATTGTTTACTGTCAGATTATCAAAATCGAAGAGAACGTGTTTTTTTTTTTTTTTTTTTTTTTTTCTTTACACACGTTAGTGTAATGAGTACGTTCTAAATATAGATTTATTGCGCTTCTGATGCGCTGCAGCTGTTTAGACGCAAGGAAAATTTAATGCGAATCTGTTGGATCTACCCAGCAGGCACACGTCGCTAGGGCAACGTCAAATCAACGTCGGTGCAACGTCACGACGTTGCACCGACGTAGATCTGACGTTGCATAAACGTCATGACGTCGCACCGACGTTGATGTGACGTCACAATTACGTCATGTGCCTGCTGGGTACAAGGTCTTGAGGTGGATTAAGTTGCAGCGATATAAAAATTTCCATCTAATTAACGAGGTTCGTGTAAACGGATAATGCACATCTACTTCGGAACTAATGCGTCGCCTAAACAGGGTATAATAGGTGTAGGCAAAGGTTTTTTTTTTTTTAAAAAAAAGAAGTTTCAATTTTAATCTTTTGTTATGGTTTTTGTTCTCTTAAACCATTACGATAACACGCCTATGCTATATTAGAAGACCTTATATGGCTCAAACAATGGCGTTCATCAGACGATACTTTGTGATATTTTTCTTATTTCTGCTCAAAATATAGATTGTGGGTACTCGTTAGAATCGATTCAATGAGGCGGTTCTAATGGGTACCCACAATCTATGTGTAACCACCTCAACGAGGCGATTCTAATGAGTACCCAAAATCAATGTTTTAGAGCAGAAATGACAAAATATATACCCTGGTAAATCCCGCTTTACTCAATATAAAGTGAGGTTAACAAGGGTTTTCATTGCATGGCAACTAGTGTCGCTGATGAAGAGATTAAGTTCAGAAGTTATAGTAGCCCTCGCATCGTTTTTTTCTTTATTTCTCATTACGATAACTCACCCGTGCGACATAGTGCATTTTTTCACATCTCCAAAATGGCTACTTTTCTGATGAAAATCAGTGATATTTTTCTTATAAATGCTCAAAACATAGGGTGATGGTGCTCGTTAGAACCGCCTCAGTGAGGCGGTTCTAACGAGTACCCACAACCTATGTCTTGGAGCAGAAATAATAAAAATAATATATACCCCCGTAAACCCCAGTTTTCTCAGTTTTCTCTATATAAAGTGGGGTTTAGTGGAGTCTTCATTTCACGGACTTGTTCACGTGATGTGCTTCAAACATAGATTGTGGGTGCTTGTTAGAGGCGGTTCTAAAGAGTACCCACAAACTATATACATTGAATGTATGTGGCAATTTTCTGCATTAACATCAAGATTATATGTGAACTGCTTTAAAATTTTATGATCAAAGATTATGTTAAATAATTGATATTTTCAAAGTTGAAGAGGGAAGAAGATTTGTGGGGGGGGGGGGGGGGGGGGGGGAGAGGTGAGTGTGTTAATCTGGTACAATAATTTTTATTTTCTGTGTCAAATAAAATAGGACCTTTCATAAATCCTTCACAATCCATGATACATTCATCTTATTCATATTCCTGTAAATCAAAATACGAACACTAAATCTAACCTATAATATAAGAATCTGACATGGGGTTCTGTTGTAGATGAGCGTTTCCAACCCGAGGGATGACCGTGCTGAGCGGAACCGAGGCTACGCCGAGGTTCCGCTCAGCATGGTCATCCCGAAGGTTGGAAACGCCCTTCTTCAACAGAACCCCATATTGGATTCTTTTTCTTGCACAACACCTCCTGTTAGTTTTGACAGCTCGCACATGTATATTGTTTACAAAATAAAAGTAAGTGCGGAAGTAGTTCCGGTGTAACGTAAAAAAAGTGGACCGTGAAAAAATGCGACATTTCCGCCACTGCGCATGCGCGTTGCTAAGTGGGCGTTAACCGATTGTTTAAGGCGGGGCTTACACGATAAACAAATCAATAGTCACATTTTCAATCCTCCTTGAATGAACTATTGCCCAGCCTGCCAAAAACATCGGACCAACGTCGGGTCGACAGCGATACGACGTATCAACGTCGATTCGCTCTCAGCCCCATATTGGCCGGCTATTGCGTAATAGCTGGGAAGTATATGATATACCATGCAATGAAAGTTTCACCTCTGTGACTGTAACTGACATTTTGCTCTTGAACAGCAGTTGTCAATTTCTGGCGTAAAAATGTGCAGTGTGCTGGTTAACTGCTAACGTATAAGCCTGTCAAGAAAAAGTGTGGATAGGTAAACTGACGGCTCAAAATGACCTGAATGGTGTTGACTGGGCAGTTAAGCTCCACTACAAGCAAAGAAAAAAAATGTTTTTCTTTTTTTTTCTTTTTTTTTTTATTAAACCTCTACCCCTCCCTCTGTTTAGTTTAGTATTACACTTCTCTGAGTATTTCTCTAATCCATCTGGGAGAGGAATTATGATTTTGTTACCTCGAAAATTGTGTACAGGTGCCAAAAAAAAAGTATCGATGCATTGTAAAAGTAACATTAACAACGAGAAGATCCTGCATATGCTGAAGTATAACGAAACATCCTCACTCTGAGTTATGTAGACGAGCTATTGATCAGTACATTTGAGAAACCCTAAATTTGCAGCCTGTGTGGAAAAGGAGATAGACGTGTAAAAAAGTAGATAAGGCATCAATCCGTGAAAAAAGTGGACATGCGTGAAAAAAGTGGACATAAAGAAATGCAAAAGAAAGGAATGAAAAAAGTTAGATGTGCGTGAAAAGGGTTGAAAAGGTACAAGTCCGTGAGAGCAGAAGATGTGCGTAAAAAGGATAATCCTGAAGAAAAATGTACACTGACAAAAAAAAAAAAAAAATAGATAAGGCACCAATCCGTGAAAAAGAGGACATCCGTGAAAAAAGTGGGCATAAAGGAATGCAAAATAAAGGAATGAAAAAAGAGATGTGCGTGAAAAGGGTTGAAAAGGTACCAGTCCGAGAAAGAAGAAGGTGCGCGTGATAAGGATAATCACGAAGAAAAATGTAGACTGACGTGAAAGAAAAACAGATAAGGCAACAATCCGTGAAAAAAGTGGACATGCGTGAAAAAAGTGGACATAAAGAAATGCAAAATATAGGAATGAAAAAAGAAGATGTGCGTGAAAAGGGTTGAAAAGGTACCAGTCCGAGAAAGAAGGAGAGGCGCGTGAAAAGGATAATCCCGAAGAAAAATGTACACTGACGTGAAAGAAAAGCAGAAAAGGCACAAATCCGTGACAAAAGTGGACATGCGTGAAAAAAGTGGACATAAAGAAATACAAAGAAAAGGAATGAAAAAAGAAGATGTGCGTGAAAAGGGTTGAAAAGGTACCAGTCCGCGAAAGAAGAATATGTGCGTGAAACGGATAATCACGAAGATAAATGTACACTGACGTGAAAGAAAAATAGATAAGACAATAATCCGTGAAAAAAGTGGACATCCGTGAAAAAAGTGGACATAAAGAAATACAATGAAAAGGAATGAAAAAAGAAGATGTGCGTGAAAGGGTTGAAAAGGTACTTGTCCGTTCAAGAAGAAGATGTGCGTGATAAGGATAATCAGTTTTTAATCACGCAGAAAAATGTACACCGACGTGAAAGAAAAATAGCTAAGGTAACAATCCGTGAAAAAAGTGGACATTCGTGAAAAAAGTGGACATAAAGAAATACAAGGGAAAGGAATGAAAAAAGAAAAGGTGCGTGAAAAGGGTTGAAAAGGTACCTGTCCGTGAAAGCAGAAGATGTGCGTGAAAAGGATAATCACGAAGAAAAATGTACATTGACGTGAAAGAAAAACAGATAAGGCAACAATCCGTGAAAAAAGGGGACATCCGTGAAAAAAGTGGATATAAAGAATGCAAAATAAAGGAATGAAAAAAGATGTATGTACGTGAAAAGGGTTGAAAAAGTACCAGTCCGTGAAAGCAGAAGATGTGCGTGAAAAGGATAATCCCAAAGAGAAAATGTACACTGACGTGAAAGAAAAATAGATAAGGCACCAATCCGTGAAAAAAGTGGACATCCGTGAAAAAAGTGGACATAAAGAAATACAAAGAAAAGGAATGAAAAAAGAAGATGTGCGTGAAAAGAGTTGAAGAGGTACCTGTCCGTGAAAGAAGAAAATGTGCGTGATAAGGATAATCAAGAAGAAAATTGTACACTGACGTGAAATATAAATAGATTAGGCAACAATCCGTGAAAAAAGTGGACATCCGTGAAAAAAGTGGACATAAAGAAATGCAAAATAAAGGAATGAAAAAAGAAGATGTGCGTGAAAATGGTTGAAAAGGTACCAACCCGAGAAAGAAGAAGGTGCGCGTGATAAGGATAATCACGAAGAAAAATGTACACTGACGTGAAAGAAAAATAGATAGGGCTAAAATCCGTGAAAAAAGTGGACATCCGTGAAAAAAGTGGACATAAGGAAATACAAAGAAAAGGAGTGAGTGAGTTTTAGTTTTACGTTCCACCAACAGCAAAGATCATACGGAGACGGGACCTCGGTTTAAAGACTCATCCGAAAGGCTGGAGAAGCCCGGGATCGATCTTTCGATCCCTGGTGTACAAGGCGAGTAGCGTAACCACTGCACCACGGAGGCCTCTACAAAGAAAAGGAATGAAAAAAAGAAGATGTGCGTGAAAAGGGTTGAAAAGGTACCGTGAAAGCAGAGGATGTGCGTGAAATGGATAATCACGAAGAAAAGTGTACACTGGCGTGAAAGAAAAACAGATATGGCAGCAATCCGTGAAAAAAGTGGACATGCGTGAGAAAAAGTGAACATAAAGAAATGCAAAATAAAGGAATGAAAAAAGATGGGTCTGCATGAAAAGGGTTGAAAAGGTACCAGTCCGCGAAAGCAGAAGATGTGCGTGAAAAGGACAATCCAGAAGAAAAATG
Organism: Lucinisca nassula; assembly: GCA_963580285.1. Taxonomy (NCBI): domain Eukaryota; kingdom Metazoa; phylum Mollusca; class Bivalvia; order Lucinida; family Lucinidae; genus Lucinisca; species Lucinisca nassula. The sequence goes on along the minus strand of OY757015.1, from coordinate 7,120,284 downwards.
TACACTGACGTGAAAGAAAAATAGATAAGGCACCAATCCGTGAAAAAGTGGACAGCCGTGAAAAAGTGGACATAAAGAAATACAAAGAAAAGGAATGAAAAAATAAGATGTGCGTGAAAAGGGTTGAAAAGGTACCTGTCCGCGAAAGAAGAGTGCGTGATAAGGATAATCACGAAGAAAAATGTACACTGACGTGAAAGAAAAATAGATAAGGCAACAATCCGTGAAAAAAGTGGACATCCGTGAAAAAAGTGGACATAAAGAAATGCAAAATAAAGGAATGAAAAAGGAAGATGTGCGTGATAATGGTTGAAAAGGTACCAGTCCGAGAAAGAAGAAGGTGCGCGTGATAAGGATAATACCGAAGAAAAATGTACACTGGCGTGAAAGAAAAATAGATAAGGCAACAATCCGTGCAAAAAGTGGACATCCGTGAAAAAAGTGGACATAAAGAAATACAAAGAAAAGGAGTGAGTGAGTTTTAGTTTTACGTTCCACCAACACCTAAGGTCATATGGAGACGGGACCTCGGTTTAAAGACTCATCCGAAAGGCTGGAGAAGCCCGGGATCGATCCTGCGTTCCCTGGTTTACAAGGCGAGTAGCGTAATCACTGCACCATGGAGGCTTCTACAAAGAAAAGGAATGAAAAAGAGAAGATGTGCGTGAAAAGGGTTGAAAAGGTACCAGTCCGCCATGCCCTGTTTTGGTGAAAACCTTAAAAAATCTTCATCTCCGGAATCACTTGACTGATTGTCTTGAAACACTGGGTGAATAGCATCAGGTGATTGAGAACTACCAATTTGCACAGGGCTCAGGGGAGCGACCAGGACCTCATGGGCCTCTTGTTTTTTGTTTTGTGTTTTTTGCTTTGATTTTTCTGCGGCTTTTCCCTCTGTTTCTGTCGAATGAATGTGCACTGTACCGGTCAACCACTGATGTGCATGTCTGCCCAAGGTAAGATGGCCTGCTCGGCGTTGTCTCAATGGTGTTGACAAGGCCGTTAAACTTCACACAAACTGCTGAACAAAAACCCCGCCCATCAGGGTTGGCAGAATAGATTGGGCTGCATGATGTTTCCATGCAAGGCTGAAACCACTGGTAAGCCGCTTAGAGGGTCTGAGCTTGCACATGTCAAGTGGTGCGAGTCGAACCATCCGTGCATATTAACCCTATTGGTCTCATTGGGCGGCAGGGCTTGAGATTACATTAGATCTCTATGTCGGGTAAAAGTAGCAACGTCCCAAATATGACCTATATAGTGTTATATAGTCGCTTCTACTTTAGGACTAAGGCAAATGGCACAGACCCAGGTTAGACGCCGCGTTAACGTCGTAAGCTAAACGTTTCTTTCAGGACTGGCAAACAGTGCAAACCCAGGTCAGACGCCGATTAACCCGTATTAGCCTGGCATATCAAATTTAGACCATAGACTAACAGTTCCGATGCCGCAAAATATGTTGTTTGATCGGGTGCTTCACTTTTTAGTCACGATGCTTCCACGCAGAGCGGAATCCGGCCCGCACACTAGTACTGGTAAACCGCTTAGAGGATCTAAGCCTGTCCAGGAACCGCGGTGCGAGGCGGACCGTCCAAGCTAATAAACCCTTTTGGTTTCATTGGGCGACATGGCTAGAGATGTCATTTCATCTCAGTGTTGGGTAAAAGTCCAACAAAATTGGAAGCAACGTCTCCAAAATGACCTTTACAGTGTTGACGGGGACGTTAAACATCAAATCAACCAACCAACACGAGGTGAAGATTTACGCCCCGCCCATCGGGGCTTGGAGAAATAGATTGGGTTCATCATGCTTGCACGCATAGCTGAAACCGACCGCACAGGACTACTGGTAAATCGCTAAGAGGGTCTAAGCCTGACTACGCGAAGTGTTGTAAATCGGAACGTCACCTATATATAAACCCTACTGGCTTGTTCAGGCGGCAGGGCTTGAGATGTCATTTCATATCAATGTTGGGTTAAAGTCCCACAAAACTGAAGCCACCTCTCCAAAATAACCTAAATAGTGTTGATGGGGACGTAAAACACTAATTTAAACAAAGAAAACATGAGGGAAAAAGACGTGTTATGAGCAAGAACCATAACTCCGGGTGTCATGGTATTTTAGTTATCATCCCTGAGAATATAATCTTGGCAACACAATATCTCTAACACCTTTCTTCATGTTAACAAGATTGTGAAATTAAAACCCTCTAAACCTCACTTTATTTAGAGAAAACTGGGGTTTACAGGGGTATAAGTTATTTTGCTTTTTTCTGTTTTTAAGACATAGGTCATGGGTACTCGTACGAGCACCCGCAACCTATTTTAGGAGTAAAAATAAGACAAATATCACTAACTTGCATGGAAAAAAATTGCACGGGTGTGTCATCGTAATGTAAGAATAATGATGGGTCGTTGTACAGGAGGTTAAGAAGGTGTGCGTGCGTGCGTGCGTGCGTGTGTGCGTGTGTGTGTGGTTGTGTGTGTGTGTGTGAATTCGGGTTTAACGTCGCTTTCAACAATTTTTCAGTCATATCACGACGGTGTCTGGTTGTGACAGGGAGCTCAATGCTCACTTTTATAGTGCTGCCTCGCTGAAGTATCATGTCCCTGACACATGATGCTTCTTCTAATACATGCTGCAAAAGAATACAAAAGAAACTGATGTGTTACAGACTTTAAAACTAAAAGTGACTTGGTGGTGGTGTCTGTTCCATCTGCAAACGCTGTTACAAGGAGAACTCACCTTAAAGCTCGCTTACAGGGCGAATGAGGGGAGGTAACTGCCAGACTACACGATAATTAAGCAAATAGCAATCCGATAAAAAAAAAAACGTAACTAATGTAGGCGGAGCAAATGTGTTGCGCATGCGCAGTGGCGGAAATGTCTCACTTTTTCACGGTCCACTTTTTTTACGTTACACCGGCAGTTGAATAGAATTGAAGCGCATTTATGTTAGTTACCTGGGTCGGAACACCAGGGTCAGAACATAAATTTCTATCCCAGGGTAAAATCACGAATTTCCTTGTCTGGTGTGCAAGAATAATCAATCAATCAATCTAACCTATAAAGGAATAATTATAAAGATTGTTTTTCCAGAGCTTAAACTTTTCCATAAGCATTTACTACACCTGATATTTTGTTTGTTTGATTTGGTGTTTAACGTCCCCGTCAACACTATATAGGTCAATTACACCTGATATAAAGGGACTGTTTGGTCACAAAAATTGTTTTCATTGATATTCTTGTTCCTTTTTGTTACAAAAGATTTTCGAAAACGAGTTTATATTTCTTTATCGTTACTTGCAAGTAATCCAGCTGCATAAATTTGAATTGGGGTTTAACGGCGCAGTCAACACTATTTAGGTAATTTTGAGCTCATCAGTTTACCTATCCACAATTTTTCCTGGACAGGCTTATACGTAAGCGGTTAATCTGTACAGTGCACAACTGACGACTGCCCTTCTTGAATCAGCGGAAGGGAGAGAATTACCGTAGAAATAATTTCATGATTAATCCCCACGTAAGACTGTTGACGACCCCGGTAGGATGGAACCCGCGTCCTACCGATCATCAGTCAGACGCGCATCCGACTCTGCTACCGAGGTCGGCAGTATGGTGAAATTATCTATATGTTCACACAGCCTCCATGACCTGATATAGGGCGCAGACTCTTAATCATTACTACGGGTTTCTGAAAACCAAAATAACATTATTCCGTGTTATTTATATAAACACCCCATTAACCCATATTTATACCGCAATCAGACATTCTAGTAACCTAATAAAGGGGGTCGAATAACTGCATGCACGCTATAATCGGTAGTGACCTATAATACCTACAACTGACCTATAATACGTCTAGTGACCGTTTATAGACCGGATCTCCTTTTTTTTTTTATCTACTTTTCAGGTCCCTATTTTACAAGTATAAACAATAACATGCAACCTTTCATACATGGGAAAACAACGAAACTGCAAGTTAAAATATCTTCGCAATATTTATTTAAACAGATTTTCAGAAATGTCAGCTAAATTCTTACCTTCTCGGCTCTTCCTAGTTTGAATGGCCCGTTGGAATAACTGCGCACTGTTACTGCAGTTGCGTCTCAACCTCGAAAATAATTTCTAAAGCTAAAATAAACTATTTATTTGCAGATTTTCATACAGAAAGTAAAGCACTGAGAAACTTTTATTCGAGCGTCCGTGTTGTTTCCTACGTGTTTGCACACTGGTCAATACATACGCACAGGCTGCGTAGCGGTCGCATAGGCTTCGTATTTTGGACGCATGGGCTTCGATGAAAAATGGCGGATGACAGTTCGTCAATGCAGGTAAGAAACGGTTTTTACGTCAATCTAAATGTTGTATAGCGTTGTCCAATACTGGCATCTGCCTTACGGACCACTTTATTAACGTTCGGCTTCGTCTGTTGCAAGAAAAAGTTTGAAAAACGGAATATAGAAAAATAGACCCCAAAAGAAATTTGGCATTCAACACGGATTCACCTGTAGTTTCACTTTGGCCCGGTCGCCCTATGTAACTACACGTTTTTGGCTGGTGTTCTGGCCGATAAATTGTGAATAATGACAATGAAATCGAAAAGCTAACATGCAACTTTCGTCACATCTTTTGCGAAAAATAAAAATCATGATATTTCGATACAACGAACGTAGCTTCGTTATCTATTACAACGCAGAGGCTGCGAACTAAATTTGAAAGCACTGAATTATGCTGTATAATAACGAATGATATTAAATTAATATCGAGAAATGAGCCAACCAGCGTTAGTTGATGATGCTAAAGACATTCTGCATCATTTATACCAAACAGATTTTCATTCTCAGCTATGCAAATACAACATTATGATTCGAATGCCAAAATCTGTCAAGTTACAATTATTTACACTACCGTTCATAAACTTGGTAAGTCTTCGCCGAACCTGTTAAGTATTAAGCCTAATAATATTTGCACTTTATGAATTTCTGTCGTGTTTTTATTACAACGCACGTGGCTTAGGAATTTACGACGTGCAGGTTACAGAGATGGGCAGACGCATTACGAAAACACGCCTATTAAAATACCACTAAAAAGATAAAAACATTCAGATAAAACATCCTGATAGTTTGATATTTCTGCTCGCCCGGGCCAGGCGGTTCTAACGCGTATCCACAATCTGTGTTTCTGAGAATAAATAAGGAAAGTAGTTTAGGTCGTAGTACCAAAGCGTTAATCCAAAATCATTAATCCATAGACAAAATGGCAAATATCAATGTTCGGATCAACAGACATGGACTCCAGAAGAGTGTAATCAGGCGTCCGCGGATAGTAAGCATTACTTGGTAAGCAAGCTTCGCCCACCATGCCCGTCGAAATAATAAATGCAGAAAATCTGTCAATGTACACTACCGTTCATAAACTTGGTAAGTCTGTCTTCGTCAAATCTGTTAATTAAAGGAGACAGGAAAGCGATAATCTGTTACAATAAATAGGTAAACATCAATAAACCCTTTCTTCTACTGAATACTGCAGGTTTCTAAGTGGTCTGATAAGGATTTTATTACTGTGTAATCTCCAGCCATTTACTCTGCTAAAGAACTGACCTTGAAAATTCCAATTAACCACAGATATGCCCTGACGTCATCCATGAGGAATCTAGAAGCTTGGTGTGTACTGAATAGGCAGACGTAGCAATGTTGACGTTTAAAACAGAAGCTTAAAATGGAGCAAAATAAGCAAGAACAGGCCACTCTTTGAGGGGACTTCACTTTAGATATTCAGCCTTATATGTTTGAGTCCAGGGAAACTTGTGATCAGGAATTTAGTGAGGGAAGCAGCAGCTCTGAAGATAGCTATCTTACATATCAATCACAACAATTGTCGTCTGCATAGTCATCTGCTGCTTTCTTTAAATGTTACCTGAACCAATCTAAGTCTGATCCAGTCTGATCTTGGTCCACACTGTTTGCCTATAAGCGAAAATATTATTTAAAAAAAGAAAGAAAAAAAACTTTAAGAAGATGCAGCAGACAGTATAAACGGGCCATTTTACAATTCAGGTTTTTCTTACGGTTGATTCGTCCGGTTTTCCACCCATGCACACTCATGAGCACTCTTAAAATGGAGATAGCAGCCTTCATTGTTGATTGGGTGTTTATTGATTTGCCTAACTGATATAGGAAATTGAAACAGCAACCAAAGTAGCCAAAGCTAGCCATTGGCTCCAGATGAATTCGGCCTATATTGGTATCCCTAACGAACGGTTGTATGTCAATTCATTATTGGTAGAGAATCCTCTCATGTCACAGCGCATGACTCAGTGGAACATTTTTGTTTGTGTTGATGTTAACGTCCACGACACCATCATTCAGGTCATTTTTGAGACATTGTTTCCGAATTTATGGGACTTTTACCGACACTGAGACGAAATGACAACTCAAACCCTACCGCATATAAAGCATACTTGCAATTGCTAAATATGAATGACACGTTTACTTTTTGAAAACACAAATACTAGTTTTTGGGTCGATTATTAATCAATCGTCACAAAGTAAAAAAGTGCAAGTAGCTCTACAGTGCTTAAATCCACGTGATCATCACTGATTGGTCGGAAATCCAGGGAATCCAGGGTTATCGGTACCATAAACTACGCAAAGCCTTTTCAAAATTTTATAGACGCCATTCTGATTTAATTTCAAAATTCAATATTGGACTTAAATCTCTTCTGCAACAAGGTCTATCGGAACCCGAATTTTATGGTGACTTAGTATATAAATTCAGAAAAATATATAACCGCAATGACTTCAGCACCCAATTTCGTAAAATCATTCTTCGATATAAAAAGATTGGGTACAGCGTGGATGTTGTGCGGCAGGCTGCGTGCATGGTGGTTGGCCCGGTCGCGGTTGGCGGCTTTGCTTCCCTCTTTGGTTGCGCGCCGGTGGGTCGGGCCTCGGATTCTGTGGCGGCTCCGGCGTGGGGGCTTATTGAAAATTAAAGAGATAATGTTGGTTGGTGCCTGGTGCTCTGTCTCTGGTCGGGCTCGTCGGGGTCTGGCTGTTGGTTTTCTTTTGCTCCAGCATTTCAGTGGTTTCTTGGTGTCGGGTCCTCGCCGTTGTCTCGCCTCTGTGGTTCTTTGGTTTCTGTGTTCACGGGGATGTTGCGCTGGTGGGTTGGGAGGCCTTCATGCGGACTGAACAAATTATTTGTCTAAATCGCGGCGGAAGTAAGGGCGAGGATTGTGGCCACGTAAAATCGATTTAAGCCCCCCAGTGGAAATCTTCCACTGACCGTTCCAAGGCGGCTCTTCTGTGGCGATTTATTTATGTTGTTGTTTGTTACTTACTGTGTGTATCACTTGTGTCTTTTAATTTTGGATGGCCATATGGCCATTTTGTGGGAAAGTAACTGCCCATATGGCCTTCCTTTGTTTAGGTTTCCATTATGGTCTGGTCGCTTAATGTTTGTATTTCTTTCCCTTTGGTGTCTTTTATGGATGGAGTAAGTTAATTGTATCAATTCCTGATCTTTGTTTTACTTCTACTTTGTATATAGAAAACAGCAGCGTTTATTTTTCTTTGAAGAGAGGTCAGCGTGTTGCGTAATACGGAAATCCATAGATCATGGATTGGGTTTTTCAAACAGTGTATGTCCAGATCTAATGCCGCAGAACGCAGCGTCTAATCAGGGTGTTCACTGTTTGCTCACATTACATGAATTGAAGGGCCAAACGCAGCGTCTTATCAGAGTCTTCACTTTTTGCTTTAAACTGCAGTTTAAGGGTTACAGGAAGCAGTTTAAATCCATAAGTAAGCATCCAGCCGACAGACTTTCTTAAAAAAGTAAATCTTTGGGCCGGAGCCGTCATAGAGTTATGAAAGGGCCGTAAAGCAAAAACATTTTTTATCTATCTTATCTTATTATATCGAAGAATGATTTCACGAAATGGGTTACTGAAATCATTGCAAGCAAGTATTTTTTTCTGAATTTATATTTTAAGTCACTATGAAATTCAGATTCTGATAGGCTATGTTGCAGAAGACAGTTTGGTTAGCAAAAAATTATGATGTAAGGACAGAGATTGAAAATAGATCTGAGATAAAGAAAAGTCTTGTATTTTTTTTTCTTCTTCTTTGATCCTACAAAGGCTAGAATTAGCTTATATGTTTACTGTTTAATGAGCAGATGCTTCTATTTTATCGGAAACGAAGACTGGAATCAGACAGTGCAGGCGCGATTAATGAACCTTTGCTGAAGTTTTGTAGGAGCTGCATGTATTCGATTGAAGCATTTAAATAGAAGTCGGAGAATCACGAAAACATGCCTATATAATTCTGACCCCCTTAAATCCAACTTTTATATAGTAAAACTGAGCCTTAAAGGGATATACATTGTTTTCCTTATTTCTTCTCAGAAATACAGATTGTGGATACGCGATAAAACCGCCTGGTCCAGGCGGTTGTAACAAGTTCCCATACACTATGTCTTGAGCAGAAATATTAAAACTATCAGAATGTTTTATCTGAAAGTATTTTTTTTTATCTTTTTAGTGGTATTTTAATAGGCGTGTTTTCGTAATGCGTCTTCCCATCTCTGTAACCTGCGAAGCCACGTGCTTTGGAAAAAAACACGACAAAAATTCATACAGTGCAAATATTATTTGGCTTAATACTTAACAGATTTGACGAGGACTTGCCGAGTTTATGAACGGTGGTGTTAATAATTGTAAATTGACAGATTTTGTGCATTCGCCTCAAAATGTTGTACATGTATTTGTATAGCTGACACTGAAAATGTTTTCGGTATAAATGATACAGAATGTCTTTAGCATCACCAACTAACGCTGGTTGACTGAATCCTCGACATTAATTTAATAGCATTCGCTATTATTCTACATACTACAGGGCTTTCAAATTTAGTTCGCAGCCTCTGCATTGTAATAGGTAACGAAGCTACGCGCGTTGTATCGAAATATCAAGATTTTTATTTTTCGCAAAAGATAAGACGAAAGTTGCATATTAGCTTTTCGATTTCATTATCGTTATTCACAATTTATCGGCCAGAACACCAGCCAAAAACGTGTAGTTACAGAGGGCGACCGGACCAAAGTGAAAATACAGGTGAATCTGTGTTGACTGCCAAATTTCTTTTGGGGTCTATTTTTCTATATTCCGTTTTTCAAACTTTTTCTTGCAATAGACGAAGCCGCACATTAATAAAGTGGTCCGTAAGACAGATGTCAGTATCGGGAAATGCAATACAACAGTTAGTTTAACGTAAAAACAGTTTCTTACCTGCATTGACGAACTGTCATCCGCCATTTTTCATCGAAGCCTATGCGTCCAAAATACGAAGCCTATGCGACCGCTACGCAGCCTGTGCGTATGTATTGACCAGTGTGGTTTGTGGCGCGGTGACGTCAGAAACTTTGTACTCGTTGACGTCACGGAGATTGGTCTGCGACGTCTAGAAAACCATTGCAACTAGTCTGCGATCAAAATCAGTCGCAGCCAGTCTTTTGTGCATGCACAAAAGACGATCGGCGACTAAATTTGTTCGGCGACCTACCCGCGACCTTGCTGCAACCTTTATAAAACCTCCGTGCGACTTCTGAAACCGCTCCGCGATTGCCATTTTTTTTAGTCGCAGAAAGGTCGCATCGCAGTCGCAAGCTCTGTGGGACTACGTGTGCGCGCCATGGCACTGAATGTCGTTTAACATGCCACACTGTCTGCTGTATTTTTTTGCTTAAATTTGCTAAATTATTGCATTGATTGTTTTGAATTGCGGTATAAACTAAATACATGGATAGTGTGTTTAATAATAAAATATAATCGGTTCGACCCGACAATTTTATAGGGGCTCGCTAAAGCTCGCCCATATAAAATTGCCTTAGGCTCACCGATTATATTTTATTATTAAAGACACTACCTATGTATTTACTATATGCCTAGTGTTTTTTTTTGTTTTTTTTTTGGGGGGGGGGGGCATTTTGCAAACACTGCAGACCCAGATCAGACGCCGCAACGAGTGGCGTCTGATCTTGGTCTAAACTGTTTGCTGAAAATGCATATTACTGCTAACAATACAAACCTGACTCCCCTATAATTGGACATGGACCACTCCACACTGATAAGCTTGGAGATTCCGTTAAATGATGCAAAGAGTTACATAATCGACCAACACCGCGTACTTTTAACCCATTTTATACTGAATAGAATCATCAGTATAGCACAAGTCCATTTCAAAACTTAGGGGTTTCAGGTTGCGGCTTCTTCAACATTTATCTGAAAAATGGCTGAACCTTTCGTAAACAATCTGTGTAGGTCCTGATAAGACGCTGCGTTCTGTGGTATATGATCTTGGTCTGCACTGTTTGCCAGTTATCAGTTTTGAATTTCTGGTACAAAATGGGTTTATTGTACGGAGGCATTATAAAATTGGAAAATTGTACTGATCTATGAATTATTCTTATTAAATAAAATATGTTTAAACCAGATGGAAAGGATTTTCCGGATCGGGTAATCAGATTCCGTTTCCGTTTTTGAGACCGGTTTTGGGCGAAACATCTATGTCGCGAAACGTCTCGTTACCGCGGTTGTCAGGCGTGCCTTGTATTCTTCCGTGGATACGTCATCAATAAGAATTCTTTTGAACAAAAAAAAAAAAAAAATTCAATTATTGAAAAATAAACAGTTGAATATGTGCGTTCATGATGCTCATTGATAGAACATACAAATTGTAATATTTAGTTTAACTGAAAGCCTATTAAGAAACTTTTCAAACTGTTTTGAATCTGGAACAATATTTTGTCACGGAGGATTTTGGTGGTTCTTCGGCCGTTTGCATTAGCGATCAGATTTCAGCTTAGGTGTTCCCTCTGGTACAATCGCACGAAAAATAATACACGCTGTCACGTGACGGATTCGGAACATTCCATTTATAAAACTGTTACACTAATGTATGCCAAGTCGAGTAAATATAGACTTTTCGCACATCTGTTTAGAACCCTGAAATGTGTAAGAGCAAAAATGAGTAGCCCAGACTTTATAGGTGGTACCGTTATTAGACATCCAGCGTAGACCCAGATCGGATAGACAGTACATTGCTTCTGATCAGGGTCGGCACTGTTCGCCATATGTATGTAGCTACAGTTTTGAACATAATTTAGACCGTACGCAGTCTCTGAAAAGGGGCGGGTGAGGGTGCGAATTTCAGGTATTTTGCAGAGAGTGAAAAACTGCATGAATCTGAGATAATTTTCAAAAGTGGGGAGGGGTTGCGCTTGCACCCTCCCAACTGTGTGCGGGCCTGCATCAACAGGTAAAATTAACTTTTCTGTTTAAACATGTCAGTGAAGGGGCTCTGTTACAGCTCACTGTTATTCAGGAGCCGGGATTCGGTGGTGAGACTGAACGAGGAAAAAAGAGAGAGGAGAAACTATGACAAACATCAGAAGCCATCGATGGATCTACACTGTTTGCGGCTGGAAAAATGTTAACAAGTCATAATTTTTCAGCACAGATTATGTTGCATAATCAATGAAATACTCTAAATTCAGAAAGATGAATCGATATGCAATCACTGTGGAATCTGGGCCCAGTTGTTCAAAGCATCGTTAGCTTAACGAGCTCGTTAGTGGTCATATTGTTAACTGTTCTAGCAAGTTTAATATCTAAAATTTTGTTATTTTTGCTGATAAAATGTGAGCAGCTTTTGCATATGCAAAAGCTGCTCACATTTTTTCAGTCTCAGTGCTTTGCTTTAGTATTTTCTTTGGTTTGCGTACAAATGATTTTCTTCTAGCTACGCCCCTAAATGGGCTGGAAATAATGTATATATAGTAAATACATGGTTAGTGTCTTTAATAATAAAATATAATTGGTGAGCCTAAGACAATTTTATAGGGGCGAGCTTTAGCGAGCCCCTATAAAATTGTCGCGGCGAACCGATTATATTTTATAATCATGTATTTTGTTTATACCGCAGTTCAAAAATCAAGTGTTTTTGCCATAATTTAGCAATTTTAAGCAAAAAAGACAGCAGACAGTGTGGCATTTTAAACTACATTCAGTGCCATGGCGCGTACACGTAGTATAACGTGATGTCAACGAGTGCAAAGTTTCTGACGTCATCACGCCACAAAGACGTAGGAAACAACATGGACGCTCGAATAAAAGTTTCTCAGCGCTTTACTTTCTGTATGAAAATCTGCAAATAAATAGTTTATTTTAGCTTTAGAAATTATTTTCGAGATTGAGACCCAACTGCAGTAGCAGTGCGCAGTTATTCCAACGGGTCATTCAAACCAGGAAAGGCGTTAGAGCTAGCTGTAATTTCTGAAAACCTGTTCAAATAAATATTGCAAAGATTTTAACTTGCAGTTTCGTTGTTTTCCAATGTGTAAAAGGTTGCATATTATTGTTTACACTCGTAAATTAATAGTGACCTGAAAAGTATAGGGCCGGTCTATAAACGGTCACTAGACGTGAAGGTAATATAGGTCACTACCGATTATTGCGCGCAGCTATTCGACCCCCTTTATTAGGTTACTAGAATGCCTGATTGCGGTATAAATAAGTTGTAAAGGTTATGGTTTGTTTATTTAATTTGAGTTTTAACGTCCCAGTCAACACAATGTAGGTCACTTTGGAGACATATTGCTTCCAATTTTGTGGGACTTTTACCCGACACTGAAAGGCAGACACAGCAACAACTTTTGGACATAATAAAAGAACACTGCCTGGCCCAAGTTGTTAACATACCCACCCGGCAAGAAAAGACCCTTGATTTATTGTTTACAAATTCTCCATCCCCAGTAAGCCGAGTTAAGGGGATGCCCCCGATTGGCAAAGCTGATCATGACATAGTCCTTGTTGAGTATGACATAAAAGCTAAACGAATCAGACAAGTCCCGCGTAAAGTTTTTCTCTACAAACGTGCGGATATGGATGGTCTGCGAGACCATATGGCGCGATTTAAGGATTCGTTCCTTTCCTCTGACCTCTCTCAGTTAATGACCTGTGGGTCAGTTTTAAGTCCGAATTAACCACGGCAATGGAAAGGTTTATACCAACTAAAATGACCAAAACAAAATATAGGGCACCATGGATCGATAACACGATCAAGCATCTCATCAGAAGACGGAATAGAATGTATTTTCGTGCTCGCAAGTCTAGCAGCCCTGACGTTAAGAACCATTACAAACGGTTCAGAGCACATGTGCAAAAGGTTATAAGAGATGCATATTGGAAGCATGTTTCCAGCATCTTTACCTTTGAAGATGACAATATAGATCCCGATAGTCCCCAAAAGAATGGTAAAGTTAAAAAGTTTTGGTCATTCGTAAAGTCCCTGAAAAAGGATGCGTTTGGGATCACTTCGCTAAGGGAAAATGGAATTCTAAAAACAGATGCGCGCGATAAGGCTAATATTTGCAATAAACAGTTTCAATCAGCATTTACGCGTGAAACTGATGGTGAGCTACCATCTAAAGGTGCAACTTCGTTCCCCTCTATGGGGGACATAACAGTTGACCCCAATGGGGTCGCTAAACTGTTAGGTAAGCTCAAGATACATAAGGCATCTGGGCCCGATGACCTGAATGCCAGGGTACTTAAGGAATGTAGTGCTGAAATATCTCCTGTGTTGGCCTTTATCTTCAATCAATCACTTGCCCAGGGCACTGTACCAGATGACTGGCGACAAGCAAATGTAACCCCGGTCTATAAAAAGGGGGAAAAATATGATGCAGCAAATTATAGACCAGTGTCGCTAACATGCATCTGTTGCAAAACCTTGGAGCATATATTAGTAAGCAACATCAACAAGCACTTAGCCTTTGAGAGCATTCTTGCTGACTGTCAACATGGGTTCCGGAGTCAAAGGTCTTGCGAAACGCAGCTTGTTCAATTTTACCATGACATTGTGAGCAATCTGGATGGGGCCATAAATCGTGGCCACAAACAGACTGACTTGATCATCATGGACTTTGCTAAGGCCTTTGACAAGGTACCTCACAGAAGGCTATTACATAAACTGGAGTACTATGGGATAAGAGGATCCACGCATAGGTGGATTAGCTCATGGCTCTCTGGGCGCTCACAACAAGTTGTACTTGATGGCCAAGCGTCTGATCCAGTCCCTGTTTTATCTGGAGTCCCCCAAGGTTCGGTCCTTGGACCGGTCCTTTTCTTGGTTTTCATTAATGATCTCCCCGACAATATCAGGTCATCGGTCCGTTTGTTTGCTGATGATTGTGTCCTGTATCGGAACATATATTCTCCTTCTGACTGTCTTATTTTACAAGATGACCTGGATCAACTTGCACAGTGGGAGGCCGATTGGCAAATGAAGTTCAATGTGGCCAAATGTCACTCAATGAGAGTGTCACGACACCCTCCGGACAAGCAAATTAAGTTTGACTATACTCTTCACCAGCAAGTTTTGGAGCATGTTCAATCCGCCAAATATCTTGGTATCACCATCACTGACGATCTTGATTGGGGTCAACATATCTCAGAGATTACATCTAAAGCAACTAGGACTTTGGGATTCCTTAGACGGAACTTGGCTTTTGCACCTAGGCAGACAAAGGATGTTGCATATAAAACATTGGTTCGCCCTCAACTCGAATATGCATCACCCATTTGGCACCCCTATGTTAAAACTCAGACTCAGCAGGTGGAGAAGGTGCAGAGGACAGCTGCTCGATGGACCTGTAGGCGATGGCGAAATAGAAGTAGCGTCGGTGACATGCTTAATGAGCTAGAGTGGCCGTCCCTGGAGGCCCGTCGTGGGCAGTCCTCTTTAACTTTCTTCTACAAGATACACTCTGATTCAGTGTCTATTGATAAAGATAGGTACTTGACCCCTGTAACACTGTCGACCCAAACAAGGGCATCAAAATTAAACGACTCACAATATCGTAGATACCAGTCCTATAGTGATGCCCCGAAGAACTCGTTTTTTCCTAGAACTATTCCCCAATGGAATAGTCTTCCCTCCTCTGCGGTTAATGCCAAGTCCGCAGAAGAGTTCAAAGCCCGCACAGTGTAAGATTGGATCTCAGAGGTATGCGTTTTAGGATACCTCTGTTATGCAGATTGTAAATAGTTTTAAGGACGCATCCAGTGCCTCTCTTTTTTTTTTTTTTTTTTTTTTTTTCAGCTAAATTCTAAATTTAGCCACCCAATCAACTGAGGTAATGGCCAGATATGACCGACTCAGTATAAGAAGATAGATAGATAGAGATGACATCTCAATCCCTGCAGCAGGGTTTATATGCATGGACGGTCCGACTCGGACCACTTTTCCTGGGCAGGCTTAGACCTTCTAAGCGGTTTACCAGCACTCATGGGCGGTCGGTGAAATAAAAAAGCCATAAAACTGACCCCACCCCAAACATGTATAGTGACATTACATAGTTTGTTGAGACATACAAAGTAGTCGTTTCGAATGGTTTATCTCCCTTTCAACATTATAGCCTGTCTTGTTTTTCTATTTCAGTTTACATTTATCACAATAAGGAATTAAAAAAGAATAACGTATATTAAAGTTTGACTTATATTAAACACATAAGTGATCATTCCTGTTTGGCAAAGCATTTAACCAAAAAAAAAAATGCATCTTCACTCTATTTATAGGTAACACAATTTTTATTTTAATTTTGTCTCATAGAGCATTGAGATGATCCTGTGCGTGGCTTAATTGACTTTTATTGAAATTACTATCTCGAAATTATAATTTTGACGTCCACTTTGTGAAAAAGTGGCAATACAAAATTGCAACAAACTGGACCAGTACACGACAACAAAAAAACATGTCCATAGAATTCTGACCCCATTAAACCTACCTTTTATAATATAAGATTGTAGGTAAAGATTGACTAGGCGGAGCTATCGTTTGTACCTGCCTTAGAAATATTCCATTAACAAAAAGGTAGACCAAGTCACCCGATTGTGTGAATTCAACTGTAAAACAAGCAAAGCTGTGGCGTATATGACCATTTCGTCCGTTGTAGAAAGCGTGCGAAAGGCACTCTACCAAATCGTCTGGTGGACTCAGCGAATTTGCAAGTGTGTGTGTGTGTGTGAATTCGGGTTTAATGTCGCTTTCAACAATTTATCAGTCATATCATCACAGTATCTGGTTGCGACAGGGAGCTCAATGCTCGCTTTTGTAGTGCTGCCTCACTGAAGTATCATGTCCCAGACACATTACATAATACCACACCCAGTCACATTATCCTGACACTGGGTCGACCAGTCCTAGCTCTACCCCGTAAATCTGAGTGCCAAGCGAGGAGCAGCTAGTACCATTTTTAACGACTTTCGCATGTCGCGGCCCGCGATCGAACCCGTGACCTCCCGTTCCCCGGAGCGGACAGTCTACCAACTGAGCTATCGGGGCCGGTCCAATTTGACATAAATTGACAACACCTGAATAGCTCCGCCTAGTCAATCTTATCTGCGACGAGTATACTCGTTAGAATCGCCTCGATGAGGCGGTTCTAACGTGTACCCACAATTTTTATTTTGAGCAGAATAAGAAAATCAGACAAGTTTACATGTAAAATGTTCGTTTTTTTTTCGGCGGTAAAATTTACAGTGTATTTGTATAGGCGTAAAGTAAATGAAGAGGAGAACAGTTTACCCAGCAGGCACACGTTGCTAGGGCAACGTCAAATCAACGTCGGTGCAACGTCATGACGTTGCACCGACCTTGATGGAGAGTGTAATAACGCCATATATTACATGCATAACAGAGAAATACCATGATTTCTATCAGACAAAAACATGGTATTTTCCTTTTAGCTAAGGAGAAATATTTCCTCTTAGCTGGGGAAATAAATCTTTCTGGCTGGAACTACTTTTGACACAAGAAACAAGGTACTGCTTTTGCAATGAAATCGCTATATTCAAACGCGGGAAAGTTCAGACACGTCGACGTTAATCATGACGTCATCTCAATGGCGTCTGAGAAGATATCAACAAACGTTCAGAATGCGTGACGTTCTAGTAGGATGCAAGGTTGGAATACAGATTATCTGGACATAACTACAGAATGAGGGGTACGTTTGATGACCGTTCTCTCGCATTTTTAATTGTTTTATCATTATAATACTTTATTTCTTCCATCTTCATGCATTACAATAGGAACCGCTTTCAAGATGGCGTCTATACAGTTTTTGTTTCAGTCGGCTTGTGTCACTGCGCCCACTACCTTTTGCATAGACTGTATGTTGACAGTGAACTGTAAACAGAATTAGATGCAAAATGATCCATCAGCTCTATCAAATGCATGTAATATATAGTTTATTGATTCAGCCCATTCTTAATATGGGATTTATAAACCTCGGGAGGTTGAACATCCTTTAAAGAAACTCGTGCGCAAGCGCACTCGTTTCTTTATCGGATCTTCAACCTCCCTCGGTTTATAAATCCCATATTTAGAATCGGCTGAGTAATAAACTCTATGTAATATTTTCAGTAATCCACTAGTGGATTAAATATGCAAATTAGTTAGATACGCCCCGTAACGTTACATGTATGGCGTCTTTAACGACGTCGCGTTTACAATATGCGGAATATTGACATTTTTGTAAAACAATCGTGAATAAAATGCGTCTTAAATGTCATATGATAAATAGAATCTTGCATTCGTGCTCATGTATTATTGAATTTATTAAACTCGTTGAGGAAAAGAGATAAAATGCGAGGCAAAGCCTCGCATTTTATCTCTTTTTCTCAACTCGTTTAATAAATTCAATAATACATGAACACTCATGTAAGATCCTCTATAGCGTTCCCTACCAGTCTGTAAAGTTTCAAGGCACTATCTCAAACAGTTTTCGAGATACAGTATTTTGCTTAGACTGTTAAAATGATCACATCACGCGAACCAGTCCATGAAATGAAGTCCCCCTAAACTCCACTTTATATAGAGAAAACTGGGGTTTACGGGGGTAAACATCATTTTTCTTATTTCTGTTCCAAGACATAGGTTGTGGGTACTCGTTAGAACCGCCTCATCGAGGCGGTTCTAACGAGCACCAACAACCTATGTTTTAAGCATTTATAAGAAAAATATCGCGGATTTTACATCAGATTAGTAGTCATTTTGGAGATGTGAAAAATTCGCTTTGTCGCACGAGTGAGTTATCGTAATGAATTGTTGAATGGGCCATTACTCAAGAATATTTTGTTATCAAAAGTTAACCGGGTCATCATCTACTAATCACCTCCAATCAGTTTTAAATATTCAAGACAAACGCTCACATAGTTGTAGCGATATTTTGCTTGCAATGTTAAAATGCCGAAATTTTTAAAGGACCATGACTCAGGAAAAAATCAGATTTTTTTTTTTTCAAAAGTTAATCAAGTCATTTTTTCATCATTCGCCATCAGTCTTTCAAGTTTCAAGGTAATATATAAACTGATTTTGAGATATCTTGCTTACAAGGTTAAAATGCTTAAGTCCATAATAGGGCATAATTTCGTCATTTTTTATATTATCATATTGTTCCTTTGGTTCCAAACTGCCTGCAAAGTTTCAAGAGCCTGCATGGTCGTGTGGTTCTTGAAATATTTTGCCTACACTGTATAAGGTTTCTTTCCTGTATTAATATGCATATTTGTCATAATTCCAAAAAGTAGCAATATCTGGCCAAATGTTTTATCAAATCATACCAAAATCTCATCAGGTCATCTTCACATTAGTTCAAAACAACCTGCAGAATTTCAAGGCGGCCCCCGCCCATTGGAGCTTGAAGAAATAAATGGGCTGCATGATGCTTCCAGGCAGAGCTGAATCCGACCGCACACAAGTACTGGTAAACCGCTTAGAGGATCTAAGCCTGTCCAGGCAAAGCGGTGCGAGTCTGAGCGTCCATGCTTATTAACCCTTTTGGTTTCATTGGGCGACAGGGCTTGAGATGTCATTTCATCTCAGTGTCGGGTAAAAGTCCCACAAAATTGGAAGCAACGTCTCCAAAATGACCTTTATAGTGTTGGCGGGGACGTTAACCATAAAATCAAACAAACACAAGAATTTCAAGGCACATTCCCGAGCGGTTCTTGAGATATTTTGTTCCTATGCCAACATGTCCAAGTCCACAAAGGGGCATAATTTGATCATTTTATTTTTTTTTTTCATTTATTTATTTATTTATTTATTTTTTTTTTTGATCAAATCATTCCAAAATTTAATCAGTTCGTCTTCATATTGGTTAACAGACTGCAAACTTTCAATACATCACGAAAACACGCCTATATAATTATGACCCCTTTGTACCCAACTTTTAGATAGTAAAACTGGGGTTTACAGGGGTAAACCTTATTGCTCTTATTTCTGCTCTAAAATATGGATTGTGGCTACTCGTTAGAACCGCGGTTCTATCGAGTACCAACAATCCATATTTTGAGCAGAAATGAGAAAAAAAATCACAATGTTTTATCTAAAAAATTTCGCTTTTTCGGAGGTAAAGTTTACAAAGTATTTATATAATGGGTAGCACATGCGGTTCTTACAAGCGTTTCCTACTCCAAAAGGCATACGCCTACAAAGTGGCATAAGTTAGTAAAATTTCCACAAAAATATACAAAAATTATATCAGGTCATCTTCATATTAGTTCCAAACAGCTAACGAAATTTGAAGGACCTAGGTCAAGAAGTTCTCGAGATATTTCGCTAACAAGCTTGCAAACAAACAATAGTGACAGACTTAGTTTGTCATCTATGGTGTCCGCAACTCTTATCTCTTAACGGGATGGTACCCGCCCGCCGGGGCTTGAAGAAATAGATGGGCTGCATGATGCGTCTACGCAGAGCTGAAACCGACTGCACACGAGTACTGGTAAACCGCTTACAAGAACTAAGTCGGGTCGGCCATGCTTATAATATCCCTATTGGTTTCATTGAGCGACAGGGCTTGAGATCTCATTTCATCTCAATGTCGGGTAAAAATCCCACAAAACTGGAAGCAACGTCTCCAAAATGACCTATACAGTGTTGACGGGGACGTTAATCATCAATCAAACAAATTAAAAAAAAATATCTTAACGTGAATGGGAACACCTAAGAGATTTTTCCGCCATTTTTTTCAAAGGGAGACAGCTTTTGGGACATCCTGTTCGCTTTTCTATAAGCTCCGTCTCACGGGAAAAGGGGTCAACTCTTACAGGAAAGAATTTGCTCCTTAGGAGCAAATACTTTCCTTTATGAGTTGACCCCCATTGACACAGAAGACAAAAATACTTTAGCAGGAGTTGCCTCCCCTGAGGGTGTAGCCATTCCCCTTAATTGTCACATGTCGTGTTCACAATATACCTTTCTAAACTCTTATCTGTCAAATTTAAAATTTCGGCCCCCGCCCAATGGGGCTTGAAGAAATAAATGGGCTGCATGATGCTTCCACGCAGAGCTAAATCCGACCCGCACACGAGTACTGGTAAACCGCTTAGAGGATCTAAGCTTGCCCAGGTAAAGCGGTGCGAGTCGGACCGTCCATGCTTATAAACCCTATTGGTTTCATTGGGCGACAGGGCTTGAGATGTCATCTCATCCCAATGTCGGGTAAAAATCCCAAAAAATTCGGAAGCAACTTCTTCAAAATGACATTTACAGTGTTAACGGGTACGTTAAACATCAAATCAAAAATAAAATAAAATAAATAAATAAATAAATTAAAATTACAATTGTTTCCAGTCTGATCAATATCAAATTTATCATGTCAAAAAGAAGTGACACTTATATTTGGTACTGGATGACACATGCGATTCTCCCTTGAAACAATCATTACGATTCTGCCGGACGCGATCTGAGACGGAAAATGCCTTCCAGAAGCAGAAGCTTGTAGTTTCTGTTCGATTTACGGCTACTGAAAACAAAAGTTGAAAAATTCTTCTGCTTCCGTCAAATCGAACGGTTCAGTTCTGCTTTCAGAAGCTCCTCTGCATCTTCCGAATTTTGAGCAGAAGCTGGAAGGTAGAAGATGGTCAGGTGATCGTTCGCCCTAACAACAATGGCGTCCTACTTGGCGATGACAAATGAATGGAATTGTGGAAACAGCCAAAACTGACAGTAACATGCATTTGAATCTATTTAAGTGACATTCAAATAAATGTTACCCTCTGTGAAACTCCCCCTTAATTTGACTGGAGGAAATAGTAATGGCTGCCGCCATGAAGGTAGCATTCCATCGTTCTGCATATCAAAATAAGTCACGATGTGGACAGATATACTACAGCTATTCAATTTTATCTATTTAAGTTGCTAGTGTAAGTATAAACACTCGTATTTTATTGCATCACTAAATATAGCAGTGGGGTTTGGCCACAAGTTCTACCAACATTATAGTTACGGCCATTCCCCTACATAAGTTTACAGCAATGTAATGACACATGATACTGGCAGATCCCCAACCGCTGTCCCGCTGAATAAATCATAATGTTTGACCTATAAATTCAAACAAACCTCTTGATATGGTTTATTCAATTTATTATGTAAACGGGATGACTAACCGAGAAGGTCCTGATCACATGGTCTATTCAGAACTCATCCGATCTATAGATATTTACTCTCAGTAAAGGTAGGGGCTGTCGTATTCAGCGGGACAACGGCTGAGCAATTGATGATACAGCTTAGACTATTTTTTTAACAATCATAGTCTTGAAACGTACAGTGACTATGAGAGCTAATGACAAACGTGAAAATAATAAGTAAAATATAGTAAAAGTAGTAGAAAACAACAGAGTAATAACAATATGTCATGCTGACCGTACCGGAGCGTCGGGGGAGTTGGTGAATCTTCTGGTGTCTTTAATAAATCTTTGCGCAGCTGTAAAAATAATGGTGTTTCTGCGACTGACAGATTTTCGTTTCCAAACAAAACGGTATGAATATTTATAGGGTGGAAATTCCTGGTAGTTTGAAAAAGAGTCAGTCTTTCAGCGGTGAATTCTGGACATCTGAACAAGTAGTGTTCTGCATTCTCAGTTTCTTCTGAGCAACCGCACATAGGATTAGGTGCTAAATGATTACGATATAAATCTGAAAGCAAATTGCTACAATTGTTTCTAATCCTTGCATGTAATACTGAGAGATATCTATTGCCCGAGTTGTAGTATATTGGTAATTTAGAATTATTTTGTTGGGTTTTCAGTTGATATTTAAAAACTTATAAGTGTCGCTGAATTTCGAATTTCAGTGTCAAGAGGGTTCCATGCTGAAATGGAGGAGAGAATGCAGGATCTTCTAGAAATCTCTGTCCTGCAGAAGGGAACAGTGATAGCATGCTCATTTCTTAAAGAATAAGAACTTGTTTCTCTAACAAGAGGCGGTATCAAGTCTGATATGTATTCATTGACTAAACCATTGACTGATTTGTACATAAACAAATATTTCCAGGAACATCAATAGTCCCGGAGTCAATCTGGGATTATATTTGGGTCAAGAATAGCCAATTGTCGCGTAGGGTTTGTGATTACTTTCATCATGGAATTTATCAATAAGATGTCTTTTAGATTGTGATAGTCAGGATTTAGGAGAACTTCATTTAGATCTCCAATTATTATTAAATGTTTTGAGAGTTCAAGGGTATTTTCAATATTTAAATTCAAACTATTAAAAAAACTGAGTATCTGCAGTAATGGGACTGTAGAACAAACCAATTAAAAACGACTTTTGATGTACCTTAACTTCGATCCATATGGACTCCTGACAAAACATCTCAAGATCTGGGCCCAGGATTACAATGCGTACTTAAATTTTAAGTACCTTCTTAAACTAAGTACTTACTTAACTATCGTATGAAGTGAATTACAAAGAATTTCTTTCGTTTAAGTCGATACTTAAGCAAAGGAAATACTTAAATATTTAAGGTAACCCAGGTAGGTACCTTAACTTTTAAGATTTGACCTTGACACATGAATGTATATATCAACAACGGCAAACATGAGAGCTTTTATTTGATCAATATCACCAGTCATGCTCGGTAGCTCAGACTGTAGAGTGTTTGCGTCACATGCGAGAGGCCCTGGGTTCGGGTCCCGTTCGAGCTATTTTTTTTTTCTCTCTGCGGTGCAAGTCGACATTATACTATTGGGATGTATTTCTCCTTTTTTGTGTCAAAGTTTTCGACGAAAAGAGCTGTATAAAAACTTCCCTTTACATAACACTGTATAATACTGGGGACATGGCAACAATTTATTGTTTGGTATAGGAAGGTTCTTATAAGCGAAAGGGAGTCTTAAACGACTTGTTTGTTTTTGTCAGGGTAGGTGTGTGTATGTTTGATTGATTGATTTGGTGTTAAACGTCCCCGTCAACTCTATGCAGGTCATTTTGGAGACGTTGCTCCTATTTTGTGGGACTTTTACCCGGCATCGAGATGAAATGACATCTCAAGCCCGTCGCGCAATGAAACCAATAGGGTTTATAAGCATGGACGGCCCGACTCGCTCAGCTTTTCCTGGACAGACTTAGATCCTGTAAGTGGGTAACCAGTACCCGTGTGCTCTGCGTGTAAGCGTAATGCAGCCTCTTTATTTCTTCAAGCCCCGATGGGTGGGCGGGGGCCGACAGGTGTGTGTGTGGGGTAGAGAGAGGCTTGCGCATATCACTTTTGTCTGTTATTCAAAAACTGATCCTGTGGCACATCGGGTCCATGTTCCTTCGCTTATGCATGTCCTGCTACTTTTACGCATACAATGTTCACAACGTTCATATGCCGTTCTTATATTCAGTGTCATGAAATAGTATGGCGCCACGTGCATTTAAGAAATGACTTTTATTTTTCTGCTGTTCATGAAAGTATGAACGAACAGGGTCGCCTCAAAGTAAATGAACTCCGAAGGGGTTCATTTAAGAAATGAAATTTATTTTTCTGCAGTTCATGGAAGTAAAGCAAAGTTTACATGAACCCCTTCGGGGTTCATTTACTTTGCACGCGACCCACTGTCGTTCATACTTTCATGAAAAGCAGAAAAATTAAGTTTATTTTTTATATTTACATTATTTGCCCCTCATCAATGGGCGAAAATATGCTTGTAGGGCAAACTTTTAAAGCTGAAAAACATTTACACGCTGTTTTTCTACAAAGAGCGGAACAGCGTTGACGTCATCAACGCCCGTAGAGAACAATGGTTTAGAATGACGTCACTTAACGTCACTGAAAATCATGTGCTCCGATGCGTTCATGGGCGTATGAACGCAATTGTTTTCTATAGGTTTACATTAGACTTAACACTGGAAATGTAAATATATAAACTTTGCTAGCGACCCGCTGTCGTTCATACCTTCATGAACATCGAAAAAATAATTTCTTATATTTACATTCTTTTGTCCTCATAAATGGGCGGAAAAAATGCTTATAAGGCAAACTGTTAAAGCTGAAAAACATTTACATGCTGTTTTTCTATAAAGAACGGAACAGCACTGTCGTTGTCAACGCCTAATGAGATCATAGAGAACCATGGTTTAGACTGACGTCACTTGACGTCATTGAAAATCATGTGGCTCGATGCGTTCATGAAAGTATGAACAGCATTGTTTTCTATAGGTTTACATCAGGCTTTACACTTGAAATGTAATTAATTACTATGTTGGCGTGAACAACTGTAACGTATGTCAACGGTGTACTTTTGCTGGGCAAATGGTAATGGTAAAGGCAATAAAATCAAATTTAAAACCCAATTCGATGGCCCGTTTCGTAACTTTCATATGAAAGGACCATTTGTGTAAGATTCTCGATATCAAAATTTATGAAATACAAAGAAGTTTTGTTTTTGTTTTTGGATTGATTTTAGACTTAACGTCATCGCAACACTATTTAGGTTTGATTTTGGAAGTGTTGCTTCCAATTTTGTCGGACTTTTACCCGACATTAAGATGAAATTACATCTCAAGCTCTGTTGCCAAATGAAACCAACACGATTTATATGCATGGTCGGCCCGACTTGCACCACTTTGCCTGGACAGGCTTAGACCCTCTAAGTCGTTTACTGGAGGCCGCGTGTGGTCGGCTTGTGCTGGTTGGTTGAGGCAAGGTGACGTATACCTTGCGTCACTGGGGCATCCAAATGATATTGGCCACAACCAATCATATGCTTCTTCTCCCTGCCTTGAAATGCTCAATAAAAATAAGTTTGAGGCGTACCACCTCCCTTGTAAGCCCGGGCATGTGAGTGATTGAGCGTGTTTATCAGGTGAGTGAGTGAGCGCTTTATGTCTCACCAGCTGTAAGGTTATACGCAGATAAGGACCTCATTCATAAAAAAAGACGGGGAAATCCAAGATTTTTATATCCCATTTTGTTTTACTCCGACTGGAGGTATATACGATTTTCTCCGTTCATGTTTGTCTGCATGATGTTTGATCAAGTCCTTAATGACTATATAAACTACATACATGTATAATAATGACATCCGAAAACAATATTATAGCTGGGGTTAAGTGTGGGGTGGTTTCTGCGGGAGTCTTCCCTGTTCTTCACCATAGCGCAGAATATATTTATTTTCTTAATTATCGATTTGAATATTATGCAATAAGCCTAACGGCATGAGAAGGGTTGAATCATGGACTCCATAAAACCGATTCAGCCCCAGCCCCTCGGGGCTTGAAGAAACAGATTTGGCTGCATGGCGCTTCCATGCAGAGCTGAAACTGACCACACTGGCACGAGTACTGGTAAACAGCTTAAAAGGACTAAGCATGCCCATGCAAAGTGGTGAGAGTCAGACCGTCCACTGCATACAAGCCTTTTGGTTTCAATGGGCGACAGGGCTTGAGACGTCAATTCATCTCAGTGTCGGGTAAAAGTCCCTCAAATTGGAAGCAACGTCTCAAAAATGACCTACATAGTGTTGACGGGGACGTTAAACCTCAATTAAAAAAAAAGACTCCATAAAACAGAGTTTTGCATTCAAATAATGTATGAGTTCTTGTTTCTAAAGGGACCCCGTAGAAACAGCGTGTTAAATATGTCGTGGTGCTACATTGTGACCAATGTTTGTCCGCACAAATCGAGATCGAGTGTGATCCTTCAATGAAACACGTTTTATAGTGTATAAAGCATTTTGCATGTTGTATGTAGTGAAATGGCAACTAACCCATCATATTTCCTATTGACTCCATTCAATCAAGCAGAAGAAGGGCTTTTTGACAGATCGCGGGAAATTTGTGGGCCGCCTACATCAATGTGTAATTGAAACTTACGTGCTAATCTTCGTGAAAATTTCCGTCAAAATTACGACTTCATCCGAAGATAAATACTTAGCTAAGTAAATGAAATAGGCGGCTTTCGAATGCACTTTTTAAGGAAATACTTTACTAAGATAAGAATTCCTCCTTAAATCGTTAAGTCGACCTTAACTTAAGTAACGATTGTAATCCTGGGCCCTGGTCTTCTAATATGTTGTAAATTTGAATTTATATAAGTTATCACGCCACCTCCACGGTTTGTTCTGTCCTTCCTGTATGGTGTGCTGAAACCATTTGAAAGAAGTAGCATTTCCGTAGAAATATTTGTATCTAAATGGGGGTTTCCGTAAAGCATAGTATATCAAAATCTAAAAAGTTATCCGTTATATTGACCTTATTTGC
This sequence comes from Lucinisca nassula, assembly GCA_963580285.1. Lineage (NCBI taxonomy): Eukaryota > Metazoa > Mollusca > Bivalvia > Lucinida > Lucinidae > Lucinisca > Lucinisca nassula. The sequence continues at coordinate 7,093,682 of OY757015.1, read as the reverse complement.
ATTATTTGCTGGTTCCTAGTCTGAGGGTTATCAGTGTTGGGAAAACAGGTAACCAGACCCCCCCTGACCTTTCGAGGTCAGGGGAGTCTGGTTACCTGTTTTTCCAATATTGACAATGTGCAAACTGGGATCCAGCAAATAATGCAAATATGGTGAATAATCGATTTTGTTCCTAATACTTCTAACGTTCAGGTGCAATATAGAAAGTTCGTCTAAATGATTCGGACCCGGATTTAATTCAATGTCACCGGCCTTAAGCAACAGAAGTAGCATTGCACAGAAGCATTGGTAATTATAAAAAATTGAGAGACTTTAAATTGTGGCAAATGCTAGAAAACAGTTTAAAAATAATCATGATAAATGTTAACACCGAATGCATATTTAGGCCAATCCTTAACAGTCCCCTGCTCCAAAAGACGCGGTGATGAAACAGACCGACAGAGCGCCTCCACTGATCGAGTGAAATACCCATTAGCTATGTTCAATTAAGTTTCACATATGTAGGGTCTCCGTTGTCCATCTCATCACAGTATCTTATAGTCAGCCAGCATGACAGTGGTAAACATAAATAACACGTAAGAAATAATATAACGATTTATCATAATGGCGTCGCGTCTGAGAGTGTAATAACGCCATGTAATATTTTCGATAATCCACTAGTGGATTAAATATGCAAATTAGCTAGATACATCCCGTAACATTACATGTATACCACGTCATTAACGACGTCGCGTTTACTAACGGCGGAAAATTGACATTTTTTTAAACAATCGTGAATAAAATGCGTTTTAAATATCATATGATAAATGGAATCTTGCATTCGTGCTCATGTATTATTTAATTTAATTTAACTCGTTCAGGAAAAGGGATAAAATGCTCGGCAAAGCCTCGCATTTTATCCCTTTTCCTGAACTCGTTTAATAAATTCAATAATACATGAACACTCATGTAAGATCCTCTATATACACAGTGAAAGTGAAAAATAGGCAAAAATGCATGACCGTGGAAGTTTACAGGAAAACATTGGTGAAAAGACGTGATAAAAACTGTAGAGTAAAAAATGTAGACCCTCATCACTAAATCTCGCATTATCAAATACACGGTAAATTTTACTTGAAAAAGAAGAAGAAAAAAAAAAGCGAAAATATTTAGATAAAAAATTGTGAAATATCTCCCATCCCCCGCCCGAAAGACAGACCGCGGGTACACGTTAAACCGCCTCATTGAGGCTGCTCCAACGAGTATCCACAATCCGCACCCCAGAGCAGAAATAAGAAAAATAAGGCTTACCCCTGTAAAAACCAGTTTTACTGTATAAATGTGGGGTTCAAGGGGGGTAATAATTATATAGGTGTGTTTTCGCAAGACTGCTATCTTAACCAACAACTTTGATATGTATTTACCCATATTTTTGAACGTTCTATCTCAGGGACAATGGCATACTGTGTAGACTTGCATGCGGCAGAGAATGTGGCGTCTGATCAGGGTCTACTGTTTGCGAAAAGTCCAGGCACGGTTGTACAACTTTACATAAACAAATTAGTCATAACACAACCCCTGCTAGCATTCTACATAAATATACAGCGGGCCGTTAGCAGCCCGTCAGCTACCCTGACGGGCCGCCAACGGCCCGCTGTAGATTTATGTAGAATGCTAACTGGGGCAATGTATGGAAATTGACTGATCCTAAGTATGGGAGGTGTTATCATATGCCTTTAAAAGGCAGACCCGTTTCAAAGTATTCATACATGTACATGTAATCGCATTATGACAGGAGTTTCGATGCAAAATATGTCGGTCAGTAGATCCCTGCCCTTTCCGCCCTCTACAGCCAGATTTTAGTCAGTTGCTGTTGTTTATCAGTTACCCCCTATATATATTGCATTGTAACGCATTGAGCTGATAAAGATATGCTATCTCAGGTCAAGTGAGCTTTATCACGTCAACGTGACATTGCACTTTTTTGAATGAAACGGACAACCGGAAAAGTGGTCAAAATGTTATTATTACTAGAAAAAATGAAGAAAAAAAAATACATTAAAAATATCAAAAGAAAAATAACGATCAGCTGATAGTAAATATACTGGCCGACTATATTCCGCATCGGAATGTTGGGACGCACTAAGGGCAATCGGTAACTGATCGTAAAGTGCCAAATTAAAGAGCTTACAATGGGATAAACTTGATATCAAGTTTATCAGGCTCGGCTTCGAGAACGCATGTAGAATCGCTCGGCAAGCCTCGCGATTCTACAAGCGTTCTCGAAGCCTTGCCTGATAAACTTGATATGAAAAGTCACGAACCTGGTATTCTTTATATATCTGTCCACGCCAAGACAGATGTTTGTGTGCAGAAGGGTGAAATGCAACGTTCATGGGGGCGGCCATTACTATTTCCTCCTATGGGGAGAGCTTCTTTTGATTTTCCAACTTCCGTTTTGTTCGGCGTGTTCGATTTATTTTTGTTCTTCCATCTTCTGCATATCTTCTGTCGCGTGGTTTCACGTCTACTATCACGTGATCTTCTGCTTCTGCTTCCAGAAGTTCCAAATCGCACCCGTCAAGGGCAGATAATTAAAAAAGCAAGAGTTGTCTTCCTTGTTTATGACACATCATCTCAATGTCATGCATGCATCTGTAGAGTTTCTAAATATATTCCATACGGTTATGAGTTATGGCCCAGACACGAAGTGGGACGGACGGACGTACGCACAGCAAAAAGTCGCCAAAATAAACAGAAATACGCAAATACGTGTGTGACAAAGTTTACGTGTGCAAAAGCATCGTGCGTATATGAAACGAAAACGCATTGCGCGTATTGCGAAGTTTTAATCATGCAGACGCATTGAGCGTATCGGTAAACAATACGCATTGCGTATGCATGCTGACGCAGATGCACTTATTCAAAAACAATACGCATTGAGTGTGTGACAAAACGCGTTTTGCGGATTTGAAATACGACAATCACAAATACGCAGTCGCCTCGATATTTAAGAACAAGTGTTTGATACCTTTACCTAGGCGTAAATTCTACTATCCATCACTAAAACACGCCTATATAATTTTGACCCCCTTGAACCCCACTTTTATATAGTAAAACTGGGGTTTTCGGGGGTATACCTTATTTATCTTATTTATGCTCTAAAATATAGATTGTGGGTACTCGTTAGAACCGCCTCGATGAGGCGGTTCTAACGAGTGCCGACAATCTATATTTTGAGCAGAATTAAGAAAAATATCACAATTTTTCATCTTAAATTTTTCATTTTTTCGGCGATGCAATTGTATAGGCGTGTTTGCGTAATGCATGCTGAAAAACATTTTGGTCAGTAGGTGGGAGAAACTTTTTTTTATCATTTTATTTTTTTCCCCTCGAAAAATACAGGGTCGGGCCTGTATTTTTTTTGTTTTTGGCGTGTACATGTTTTTTGTTAATAAAGTTGTCATGTTGATACTTGGATTGTATATCATAATTCATTTTAAATGCTCAAAAAATTCAGCTCTGTATTTTTGAAGGTACTAAATGACCCAAACTACAAAATTGTAATACTCTGGGAAAACGCAAAGACGACACTGGGTAGGGTCGGATATTGAAGATGATAGGGTTGGTGTTTATTTTTTTATTTTGTTCTTTATTGATAAAACTAGTAGAGTCAGTGTCTGAAGCAGGGTCGTTGGGTTAGCGAAAAAACGGCTATTTTGGGGGGCCTTAGTTCACTTTTGGCTTTTATTTTCTTTACCTTCGCGATCTGTATATTGTCACAAATTACGAGTACATCTATATAATACCGGCCCCGATAGCTCAGTTGGTAGAGTGTCCGCTCCGGGGAACGGGAGGTCACGGGTTCGATCCCGGGCCGCGACATACCTTAGTCGTTAAAAATGGTACTAGCTGCTCCTCGTTTGGCACTCAGATTTACGGGGTAGAGCTAGGACTGGTCGACCCAGTGTCAGGATAATGTGACTGGGTGTGGTATCATGTAATGTGTCTGGGACATGATACTTCAGTGAGGCAGCACTATAAAAGTGAGCATTGAGCTCCCTGTCGCAACCAGACACCGCCGTGATCTATATAATTCTGACCCCATTTTGAAATAGTAAAACTGGTGTTGACTGTGATAAGCATTATTTTTATTTTTCTGCTCAGAAACATAGATTGTGGATAATCGTAAAAACAGGCTCGCCGAGGCGATTCTTTCGAGTATCCACAGTCTGTGGTATGAGCGGAAACATGAAAAATATCAGGATTTTTATCTGAAAAACATAGATTATGGGTAGTCATAAAAACAGCCTCGCCGAGGCGATTCTATCGATTGCCCACGGTCTGTGTTTCGAGCAGAAACATGAAAAATATCAGGATTGTTACCTGAAAAGTTTAGTTCTATTTTTATTTATTTATTTATTTATTTTGGTGCTAAAATTTTACCAATATATTTGAATAGGCGTCAAATGTCCTCTGCATTGTTTGCCCAGACATGTACGTATAAAAAAGTATTATTCGTTTTGTTGAGAGCAGGCTATCTTGTGCATACCTCGCTGACTCATAGTCATTAGGTCTTTCACCGCCGTGGGTTCGAGCCTCGCTGGGGCCACATATAAGACGCCAAGTTCTGCAACGGAAGGTCAGGTGGTATTTCTCCTGGCATTCTGGTTTTCGCCTACCTCTGTTTAACGATCGGCTCAATATGAGTGATATAATGGTGAAAGGGCCGTAAAACCCAAACCAAAGTACATGTACATGCCATTGACATCAGTTACATATTGCAACATTGTGTAAGAAATCAACAAATCGCCAGACCTTACAGCTGACCAGTACAACAACATAAATTATATTAAAGACAGATTAATGGCCATTTGACTGGAATGCCACTGATAGCTAGGGTCGGTCTTTAAGAAAATAGGGGCTTAATTGCCCTTTGGGAGACATTATCACTGCATTGGGCCATTGGCTTAGAATATCTCTGAGTAACAGAAGTAATTTTGTTTGATTTGAGGTCTAACGTCCCCGTCAACACTGTAAAGGTCATTTCGGAGACGTTGCTTCCAATTTTGTGGGACTTTTACCCGACATTGAGATTAAATGACATATCAAGCCCTGCCGCCCAATTATGAAACCAATAGGGTTTATAAACATGAACGGGCCGACTCGGAACGCTTTGCCTGGGCAGGCTTAGATCTAGACTGGAAACAGTCCATTCATTTAATCATTTCACTTATAAGAATAATCTTATTAATTTTAACCCAGCTCAAAAGCAATGACTTCCATCCCATAGCACCAAATGAAAAGTTTTGGAGATCAGAAAGTATTAGAGAGGAGAAATAAATGCATTGCTAATACAAAGGAGAAGAAATTGGTTAAACTTTTGGACTGATTCCAGTCTAGCTTAGATCCTATAAGCAGTTTACCAGTACTCGTGTGCGGGTCGGTTTCAGCTCTGCATGGAAGCATCATGCAGCCAGCCCCGATGGGCGGGGGCCGATAACAGAAGTAAAGTTTATTTATCTATTTATTTATTTTGAGTATAAGTGCACACATCCTTATCACCAGAAGCGCTTCTTGGATCAGAGGAAGGGAAAGAGTGACTAGGAAAAGATTTCAAGATCAGTCTCAACGACGGAATTCATAGGTTCATTTTTTATTCATTTACAGTTTATTTTTATTTATTTATTTATTTATTTATTTTATTTATTTATTTATTTATTTATTTATTTTATTTATTATGCCCCCTTCCCCTGAAAGGCTACGGTTCTGTGCGTCTGTCGGTCTTTAGACTGGAAACAGTCCATTCATTTAATCATTTCACTTATAAGAATATGCTTATTAATTTTAACCCAGGTCAAAAGCAATGACTTCCATCCCATAGCACCAAAAGTTTTGGAGATCAGAAAGTAATAGAGAGGAGAAAAATATAAATTCATTGCTAATACAAAGGAGAAGATATTGGTTAAACTTTTGGACTGATTCCAGTCTAGTCGATCCTTTGTTAGTCCTTATCCCGTTGAACACGGCAATGTCGACCTTTGCAAACAATGTAGGTCCAGATCAGATGGCTTCTACACAGTTTGCCATCTAGCGAATACATTTTATCATCAGGCAAGCACGCCTATATAATTTTGACCCCACGTTTTGGACGTTTTTTTTTTTCAAGGAAAAATTCCGTCCTTTAGAACAGCGATGTCCGTGCGGGCGGGCGGGCGGTCGGGCGGGCGGCCGGGCGTCCGCGTCCCGGTTTACCTTTTTACGTTTTACCTTTTGGTTGACCTTTTTTCAAAAACCCGCCCATAATGCCATTTGGCGTTTTTCTTGAATACAGTAAAACTGGGGTTTACAGGGGTATACATTATTTTTCTTATTTCGGCAAAAAAGATAGATTGTGGGTGCTGGTTTCAACCGCCTCGCCATGGGCCATTATACTTAAAATAAATAAGGCCCCCGCTCATCGGGGCTTGAAGAAATAGGTGGGTTGCACGATGCTCCCACGCAGAGCTAAATCCGACCCGCACACGAATACTGGAAAACCCTTAGAGGATCTAAGCCTGCCCAGGCAAAGTGGTGCGAGTCGGAGCGTCCATGCTTATAAACCTTATTGGTTTCATTTGGCGACAGGGCTTGAGATGTCATCTCATCTCAACGTCTGGTAAAAGTCCCACAAAATTGGAAGCAACGTCTCCAAAATGACATTTACAGTGTTGACGGGGACGTTAAACCTCAAATGAAACGAACAAACTCAAAATCAATAAACAGACAAATAAATTTTACTTCATTCTTAGCCAGTACAGTGATAATGTCTCCTAAAGGGCAATTTAGCCCCTATTTTCATCTGGATTTCTCTCTCTCTCTCTCTCTCTCTCTCTCTCTCTCTCTCTCTCTCTCTCTCTCTCTCTCTCTCTCTCTCTCTCTCTCTCTCTCTCTTCTTCTTCTTCTTCTTCTTCTTCAGCCAAGCAAGATGCGCTATACATGTAGGCAGATTCTTAGCTCATTTTGATGCATCATTAAATTCTAGTAAATTCTAGTGTCAGCAAGGGCTGAACCAATTAAACAGTAGGGAGCAACCTCTTGCCCTTCTTAATTAAAGTTCCCTGATATTCAGTCAGATAAACTCCAACACACTGCAACAGAATAAACAGAATAAAAGGGTTCTCTGATACAGTTTTTGTTTCAATACCCAGTCAACAGCTAAGGTCATGTTGGGCCAGTCCGTTCCCTTCACTGTTCCTGGACAGGATAAGTTACTAGCACATTGTAAGATCATGCTTTAGATATAATAGTCATGAAATGAAAGTACATGTACATGATTCAGAAACGGGCTTCCGTGGCCTAGTGGTTAAGAGCGCTGACTCTTGATCATGTTAGACGCCAAGTTCTGCAACGGAAGGTCAGGTGGTTTTTCTCTGGGTACTCCGGTTTTCGCCCACCTCTGATTAACGATCAGCTCGATATGAGTGAAACAATCTTAAAAGGGCCTTAAAACCAAAATAATAAAAAAACATGATTCAGAGCAGAAGACCAAACTGATTTTTTTCAACTGTTATTGCATTATTTTGCTATATATTCACACACTTCTGCCAAATGAATTCTTCCTGAGTGGGCAGAGCCATTTCCAGTTTAAGGTGAATCCGACAGTAATAATAATTTCAATCTTTTGTATTCATACATTGTAGACTCTCTCAAATACTGCATTTAGCAACTATCGACCTGGTTAAGGAAAGGAAAAAAATGAGAAGCAAAATATGCTAGGAAAAGTCTGATCAATGTCCACGCTGTTAGAGGTACAGTCTGATCAGTGTCCACACAGTTTGCCAGGATGCAAAACCTGCAAGAAGATGCAACAGAGAACATTTTCCGATAGATTTTTTTTCATGGCATCTTAGGGGTTCATCTCTAAACCCTCTTCGTAAATAGCTACCTGTCACGTAGTGACGACGTGAGCTTTTGGGATCACTTTTTGTCCGTCGTCCGTCGTGCGTCCGTGCGTGCGTAAACAATTTCTTTAAACCACTGTTTGGATTTTGACCAAACGTCACAGGAATTATCCTTAGTTGGTCTCCTTTCAAAGTTGTTAAAACGGTTCTGGTCCGTTGGACATCTAGGTAACAGGAGCAAAAAAATGATTTTTTTTACTGAAAACTTAAAAAAAAATCTTCTTTCCTGAAACTGTACGGCCCAGGTCTTTGATATTTGGTATAAAGCTTCGTCTATTGGACCTCTACCAAGTATGTTCAACTTATTGCCCTTGGGCCAAAAATGCCCCCGGTCCGGGTCTCATCAATTTTACATAGGCTTATAAAGGGAAAATAATCTTTAAAAATCTTCTTTGGAACCAGAAGGCCTAGGTGTTTGATATTTGGTATGAAGTTGTATCTGGTGGACCTCTGCCGAGATTGTTCAAATGATATCACTGGGGCCAAAAATGCCCCCGCATTGGGGCCCATCAATAGACCCACCCACATAGACTTATATAGGGAAAAACCTTTAAAAATCTTCTTGTCTGAAACCAGAAGGCCCAGGTGTTTGATATTTGGTATGAAGTTGTATCTAGTTGTCCTCTGCCAAGATTGTTCACTTTATAGCCCTGGGGCAAAAAAATACCCCGGCGCCAGGGCCCACCGGTTTTACAGAGACTTAAATGGGGGAAAACCTTTAAAAGTCTTCTTGTCTGAAACCAGAAGGCCCAGGTGTTTGATATTTTGTATGAAGTTGTGTCTAATGGACTTGTACCAAGATTTTCAAATTATGGCCCTAGGGCCAAAACTGCCACCGTCCCGGGGTACACCGGTTTTACATAGACTTATATAGGGAAATCTTTTAAAAACACTTCTGGTCTGAAAACAGAATGACCAGGTGTTTGATATTTGGTATGAAGCTTCATTTACATGTAGTTGACCTCTATCAAGATTGTTGAAAATTATAGCCCTGAGGTAAAAAAAAGCCCCCGCCCCGGGGCCCTTTGGTTTAACATAGACTTAGATAGGAAAAATCTTTAAAAGCCTTCTCTAAAACAGCAGTATCAGGTCTTTGATATTTGATTTGAAGCTTCGTCTAGTGGACCTCTATCAAGATTGTCAAATTATAGACCTGGGGCCAAAAATGCCCAATCCCCTGGACCCGCTGGTTTTACATATACTTATATTGGGAAAATCTTAATAAATTTTCTTATCTGAAACCAGAAGGCTCAGTTCTTTGATATTTAGTATGGAACTTTGTTAGTGGACTTCAACCATGATCGTTCAAATTATAGCCATGGGGCAAAAAATGGCTCGGCCCCGGGCCCACTCGTTTTACATAGACTTATATAGGGAAAACCGTTAAAATCTTCTTGCCTGAAACCAGAAGGCTCGAATCTTTGTTATTTGGAATGAAGCTTCATCTTGTGGACCTCTAAAACAACACGGCCCACTTGATTACATAGACTTATATTGGGAAAGCTTTTGAAAATCTTGTCTGAAACCAGAAGGCAAAGGTCTTTGATATTTGGTATGAAGCTTCGTCTTGTGTAATTCTACCAAGATTGTTCAAAGTATAGCCCTTGGGCAAAAATGGCGCAGTGCCGGGGACCACAGGTTTTATATAGATTCATATATGGAAAACCTTTAAAAATCTGTATGTCTCAAACCAGAAGGCTCTGGTCTTCGGTATTTGGTATGAAAGCATCCCCTTTTAGACCTCTACCAAGATTATGCAAATTATAGCCCTGGGGCCTGTCCCCGGGGTCCACTTGTTACACTATGAATCAGGTGAGCGACCCAGGGCCATCATTGTCCCCTTGTTGGGACTTTGAATTGACATCCCAGACCCAATGAAACCAATAGGGTTTATATACATTGGCGGTCAGAATTGCACCGCTTTGTCTGGGCAGGCTTCCATCTTCTAAGCGGTTTACCAGTACTCAGGTGCGGTTGGTATCAGCTCTTCTTGGGCGCACCATGCAGCCGCATCTATTTCTCCAAGCCCCGATGGGCGGGGGTGCAGCAAAATTTATATATACAATATTGAAGTTTTTTCTGTATATACACATCAGCTTGCACATTGGCACAGTCAACGGCTGTATGTCTAATGAACAAGAGAGCCCAGAGGGCCCTGATTCGCTCACCTGAGTATCACTGTCTCTAGTACATTCTATTTTTGGCTCTGGTGGAATGGAATGGAATGATTTTAGCAATTTTGAAAGGGAGTCACCTGGGTAACATTCCTGCAAAGTTTGAATTAAAATGGCCCAAGGGTTTAGGAGGAGTTCTGGTTTGGATAAAATTTACAATGTTTACTATTTTTAGCTTTGGTGGCCATTTTGTTCACCGGAGCGGGATTATTTAAGCTATTTTGGTTGAAGGTCATCTATATTCCTACGATTTTTGTATGAAATTGGCCCAAGGGTAGAGGAGGAGTTGTCGTTTGAAGATTTTTTTTTCAATTTTAGCTCTAGCGGCCATCTTGTTTGTCATAGCATAACGATTTTAGCTATTTTGGTTGTGAGTCAACAAGGCAGCATTCCTTGGAAGTTTGAATCCAATTAGCCAAAGGGATTAGGAGGAGTTCGCGTTTGAAGCAAATTTACGATGTTTTTCTATTTTTAGCTCTGGCAGTCATTTTGTCCATCCGAGCAAAATCGTTTTAGCTATTTCGGTAGATGGTCATCTAAGCATTAGTTTGAATGTAATCGATTCAAGGGTAAAGGAAGAGTTGTCGTTTCAAGATTTTTCTATTTTTAGTTCTGGTGGCCATCTTGGTTGTCAGAGCAGAACGAGTTTAGCTATTTTGATAGAGAGTCACCTAGGCAACGTTCATGTGAAGTTTGAATCACATTGGCCGCAGGCTTTAGAAGGAGTTCGCGTTTGAAGCAAATTTAGATGATTTTCTTTTTATACCCCCGCAATATGAGTTTGAAGGGGGAATCCTGGAATCAGCCTGTCGGTTGGTTTGTCGGGCGGTCGGGTGGTCTGTCTGCAAAATTTTGTCCGCTCAACTCCTCCTTCACTATCAGTCGGATTCAATTGATACTTGCCATAATTGTTCACCAGGCGGGGTCGATGTGCAAGACACAAATTTCACTAATGTTTGTCCCATAATTACGGAGTTATGGTCCTTGATTTGCTAAAAATGTGCTAAAACATTGTCCGCTCAACTCCCCCTTCACTATCAGTCGGATTCAATTGATACTTGCCATAATTGTTCACCAGGAGGGGTAGATGTGCAAGACGCAAATTTCAATAAAGTTTGCCCTATAATTACGGAGTTATGGCCCTTGATTTGCCAAAAAATGTGCTAAAACATTGTCCGCTCAACTCCTTCACTATTAGTCGGATTCAATTAATACTTGCCATAATTGTTCACCAGGAGGGGTAGATGTGCAAGACGCAAATTTCACTAAAGTTTGTCCCATAATTACGGAGTTACGGCCCTTGATTTGCAAAAATGTGCTAAAAAACCTTGTCCGCTCACTCCGCCTTCACTATTAGTCGGATCCAATTGATACTAGCCATAATTGTTCACCAGGAGGGATATATGTGTAAGACGCAAATTTCACTAACGTTTGTCCATATTTACAGAGTTATGGCCCCTGAATCAATTGGAAACATACTTAATTGACCCAGATTTGCTTGCAAACATCTTGTCCACTGAACTCCTCCTTCACTATCAGTCGGATTCAATGGATACTTGGCATACTTATTCACTAGGATAAATAGATGTGCAAGACGCAAATTTCTTGAGAATCTGTCCAACAATTATGGAGTTATTGCCCCTGAATCATTGAAAAGTGGTTAATGCAAAATTTTGTCTGCTGAACTCCTCCTTCACTATCAGTCGGATTCAATGGATACTTCGCATACTTATTCACAAGGATAAGTAGATGTGCAAGACGCAAATTTCAGGAGAATCTGTCCAACAATTATGGAGTTATTGCCCCTGAATGGACTCAGTGGACACTGTTTATGTTTGCTGTCTGTGTCAAGTATTGAGGTGGGGGTATTAATCATCACCTTTAGTGATAGTTCCTCTAGTTTTTAGCTCTGGTGGCCACCTTGTTCATTGGAGCGGGATCGTTTAAGCAGTTTTGGTAGACGTTTACTTAAGCAACATTCCTATGAAGTTAGAATGAAATTGGGCAGAGGGTACAGGAGGAGTTGTCGTTTGATTTTTTTTCTATTTTTAGCTCTGGTGACCATCCGAACAATTTTAGCTATTTTGGTAGGGAGTCACCTAGCCAACATTCCTGTGAAGTTTGAATGGAATTGGGCAAAGGGTACAGGAGGAGTTTTCTTTTGAAGATGTAGTTTGAAAGTGTTGACGTCAGAAGACTATGACGTCAGACGACGACCGACAACATCCAACCAAAAGATGAAAGTATTATTGGTCATATCTTTCGACCCTGTTGAGTTCAAAACTTTATATTGAGCATGTAGGCTCATTGTGACAATGTCTTCCAACTCAAACAAAATATCTTGACCTGTGATCTTGATCTTGACCTGTGACCTTGATCTTGACCTGTGATCAACTTCGAACGAAAAATGACCATGCCCCGGGACATATTCGTGTTTCCCAAACACATCTTGTTCTTCTTAAGATCTTCTTTTTTTCGTCAGTAAAGTTTACAGTGTATGTGTATAGGCGTGTTTTCGTAATACGGATGAGTCTTTAAACCGAGGTCCCGTCGCCGTATAACTTAGCTGTTGGTGGACGTAAAACTAACATGAGGAATGCAACAATAAAAAATACTTCGGGTTCCTATTTTGTGCTTTAATGCTAATAATTCTTTATTTCAATATTGTTCCGAGTGGAACCTACCCACCCACCCACCCATCGGCTCGCTGACATTATTTTCGGCTTGTTTACACTTTTTGGGGTTGTATGTTGTAACCGGCCCTGGCCCACCTGGGCTTGAGGAAATGGATGGGCTGCATAATGCTTCCATGCTGTGCTGAAACCGACCGCCCACGAGTACTGGTAAACTACGTAGAAGATCTAAGCCTGCCCAGGCAAAGCGGTGCGGGTCTGACTGTCCATGCTTATAAACCCTATTGGTTTCTTTGGGCGACAGGGCTTGAGATGTCATTTTATTTCAGTGTCTGGTAAATGTCCGACAAAATTAGAAGCAACGTCTCCAAAATGACCTATACAGTGTTGACGGGATGTTAAACCTCAAATCAGTGAGTGTTTGAGTTTTACGTCCCACCAACAGCTAAGGGCATAGGAGACGGGACCTCAGTTTAAAGACTCATCCGAAAGTCTGGAGAAGCCCGGGATCGATCCTGCGACCCCTGGTTTACAAGGCGAGTAGCGTAACCACTACATCACGAAGGCTTCTAAACAAAATGTATGATGTATAACTGCAATTGATCCTGAGAGTAGGCTTGAACAATTTGTTCGTTTAAATTGAGATTTAAAGTCTCTGTTAACACTTCATAGGCCATTTTGGAGTCGTTGCTTCCAATTTTGTATGGGTTTTACCCGACATTGAGATGAAATGACATCATCTCAAGCCCAAATTAAACCAATAGGGTTTATATGCATAGACAAGCCAACTTGCGCCACTTTTCCTGGGCAAGCTTAGAACCTCTAATCAGTTTCCTAGGCTTGAACAATGTCTCAGTACACAAGTCCAGTCCAGATTTTAAAGTCACACATTACTCTGCACATTCTTTCACCAGAAACTGACAACTGCCCTTCTTGAATCAGCGGAAGGGAGAGAATGACCTTAGAAAAGATTTCATGATCAATCTCCGTGAAAGAATGCTGGCGACGCGCATCCGACTGAGCTACCGGGACCGGGACCGGCACCTGCTGGGGTTTGCAAGGAGAAACATTATTATTTTCTCGTATTTCTGTAATTGGGTGTGGGTACTCGTTATTATATATTTGAAGAAAAATACCATGGGTTTTCATCAAAAGTGGCCATTTTGGAGATGTGGAAAATGCCGCGGAGATGTGTTACCGTAATGATCAGTTCAATGTGCAATTATGAAAATTAATCTAACAAACGTTCAGTCTTTGTTTGCTTTGTTTGATTTGATTTGAGGTTAAGCGTCCCAGTCAACATTTTTTAGGTCATTTCGGAGACGTTGCTTCCATTTTTGTGGGACTTTTACCCGATCTTGAGATGAAATGACATCTCAATCCCTGCCGTCCAATCACACCAATAAATTATATGTGCATGGACGGGCCGGCTCGCACCACTTTGCCTCGGCAGGCTTAGACCTTAATGGTTTACCAGTACTCATATGTGCGTTTGGTTTCAGCTCTGTGTGGAAGCATCATGCAGCCAAATCTATTTCTTCAAGCTCCGATGGGCGGGGGCTCTCAATTATTAAACCCTCTATGCCAGATAGAGTAACACACAACTGATTTCTCGCAAAATCACATTTGCAGCTCTGCCAAAATCAAAGATAAACATGCTAATGTTAATGTCTTTATAGCTCATTAAACTATGAGATTCTGTCAATCATTTGTAGTTCTCCTGGACTCGGAAGCCTCTGTGCTGTATTGGTTACGCTACTCGCGTTGTAAACCAGGGATCCCAGGATCGATCCGAGGCTTCTCCAGATCGTCTTTAGACTGATGTCCCGTCTCCGTATGACCTTAGCTGTTGGTGGGACGTATACTCAAACACTCACTCACTTCCCCTCGACTACCAAGCTCTCCCTTTTAACTATTAAAACGTTGTGTTTCTTCTTTTTCGTCTTCGTCTTCTTCTTCTTCTTCTTCTTCTTCTTCTTCTTCTTCTTCTTCTTCTTCTTCTCACCAGCTTTTGAAGTTAAATTACTAAACGAATTGGATGGCCGATTGTCCCTGTGTTTAGGCTCGAAAAGGGATCGTAAGCTTGAACGCCTTTCGTCGAACCTTAAATAGCTGTACTTTATGCGAAAGGAGTAGATTATGATCATCCAGACTGATCCCAGCTTGAGTGTGAATGGTTTCCTCCCTGGTCTTACAGTATTTCTAGATTACTGGAAGAGAGAGAGAGAGAGAGAGAGAGAGAGAGAGAGAGAGAGAGAGAGAGAGAGAGAGAGAGAGAGAGAGAGAGAGAGAGACTGTAATGAACATTCCTCTAAACCTCACTTTATTTGGAGGAAACTGGGGTTTACAGGGTTTTACTAATTTCTGCTCTGGGGGCTGGTTGGGCGAGGTGAAGCTGTATCTTTTGCCACCGGGGCGTCCATCTGGCAGGCCTTTGGTCCTTGTTCGTTTTGTTGTGTTTTTTATTATTATTATTATTTGAGGTTTAACGTCCCCGTGCACACTATTTATGTCATTTGGGAGACGTTGCTCCCAATTTTGTGGGACTTTTACCAGGTATTGTGATGAAATGATATCTCAATTCCTGCCGTCCAATCAACCCCAAAAAGTGTATATACATGGTTCGCTCCACTTTGCCTCGGCAGACTTAGACCTAATGGTTTACCAAGATTGTTCAATAATGGCCCCGGGCAAAAGCTGCCTCTGCGCCGAGGCCTTTGGCTTTTACATAGACTTATATAGGGAAAACTTTTTCATGGCTCTAGCTAGCACCTAGATTTATCAATGGATTTTATATAACTTTACACAAATGTTAGGTATAATAATATTCTCAAGCAAGATCAACATTCAGGGATCTAGGCTGAAGGTCAGGTCACTGTAGCTAGGCTTATGGGCCGATTTTGCTCGAACGAACATGATAGCCAAACCCTCCAATGACCTAGTCTGATTTTGATAGATTTTCCCAGAAATGTTCCTTGGGTCACTGTCAATCAAATTTGCTCAAACCCACCACTCCTACTTACTATATTCCCTCCAGTATGGATCAGGTGAGCGATCCACACTATCAGTCATTTTCGAACCACAAGTAAGAATAAAGGCCTGTAACTACCTTGAAACGTGCCGGAATTTGACAATGATCGAACTCGTATAGGGTCTCGTGATTATAAAGCCATGTTTGAAGCTTGGTTGAAGTCGGTTGGGAAACACAGACTGTAGAGTCCGGAAACGGCAAATTTCAGCATCATTTAAAGAACAAAGGGCCGTAACTCCCTTGATGCGCGTCTGATTTTGAAGATGATCGGACTACTCCGAGGTCTCATGGATGCAAAGCCATGTACGAAGGTTGGTTGAAATCGGTTGGGAAACATACTTTAGAGTCCGGAAATGGCTTATTTCCGCATTGCATGTATTTGAAGAACAAAGGGCCATAACTCCAATTCTGACGGTGATCGAAGTCGTCCGAGGTCTCAAGGATGCAAAGCCATGTATTAAGTTTGGTTGCAATTAGTTGGGAAACATAGACTGTATAGTCCGGGAACGGCTAATTTCAACATTTTTTGAAGAAAAAGGGCTTTAACTCCCAGGATACGCGTCAGATTTTGACGATGATCGAACTCGTATGCAAAGCCATGTATGAAGCTAGGTGGAAACGGGTAGGTAAGGACTGACTGTAGAGTCCAGAAAGTATGCGGATGGACGGCTGGATGTACACACGCACATACAAGCTTTATCCAGTATACCACCCCCACCCCACTTCCCCACTAAACTTTGTTTGCGGGAGTCCGGAAAGTATGCAGACGGATGCACGGATGGATGCATGCGCGTACACACACACACACACAAGCTGAATCCAGAATACCCCCCCCCCCCCCCCCCAAACTTCGTTTATGAAAAAAAATAATACATTCATGGACATGCCTGCTTTGTAAGGGGAGTAAATATAAGTATCAAACGGCTTTATAGGCAGAATATATTCTGCATCCGCTGTTCAACACAATGTTGATGAAATATTCCATTCTCTCCAACAGGTGCCCTTTTGGTCAGCTTCAGATTTTATTGCTTCTTAATGGCTCTAATCACTGAATTAAATAATCATTATAAAATTACTGCTAGAAATGCTCTTCGGCTGTTCCCTAAATTGTACTGTCATTTTTGTTCAGTCAATATTCACCATGCTTATAAGCATTGAGTGTAAAGCGTTGTGTTTCTTCTTCTTCTTCTTCTTCTTGTTCTTCTTCTTCTTCTTTTAACCAGCTTTTGAAGTAAAATTTCTAAACGCATTGGATGGCCCATTGTCTCTGCGTTTAGGCTCGAAAGGGCTTGAACGCCTTTCGTCGAACCCTTAAAAAGCTATACCTTATGCGAAAGGAGTAGATTAT